>NTHP01000345.1:411989-431941 GCA_003416845.1 Oplegnathus fasciatus | reverse complement strand
AAAAAACAAAGAAAGATGGATGACTACAGACGAGGACACTGAAACTGAAACTTAAAGTGTAACTTACCCCCCTGGTCTGAGCCTAACTCCACCCACTGCATAAGTCTGAAGAATGCTAAAAAGTGGGCATGGGGCTGAGAGGGGGGGCGGGGAGGGGCTGATGAGCGAGCGAGCGAGCGGGCGGGACATGGAGGCGTNCTCAGTGGTAACGTAATGCTACGTAGCGTTAACGTTACTTTAGAAGGCTAATGTGAGGCTAATAAGTTGTAAAGTGTAATTATGATGAGGAGTCTCAATTAGCGTGTATTTGAAAATGAGCGGACTTCACAGACACAGACACACACATTGAGAAACACCCTGTACAGACTCCACTCAAGTGCAGGCTGGGGGAGCTGGAGCTGCCCACCTCTGGTTGGAGGGCAGTCGGTTGGTTGGTGACAAAAGCAGCCACCATACGTCACACACCACCCCACTCAGCCAATAGCAAAATTCAATTGCAGTAGCTGTGTTTCAAACAGTAGAGGGCAGTCGCTATGCATATTTTAACACAATAGGTAGCATTGAAATATGTTGCACTAAAATGTCAAGACTTGGACCTGGATCCATCAACAACACTACTAAATACCCATGCCACGAAAGACAACGAAATGAAAATCTTCGAGATTATAACTTTAAGTAGTAAGTATGTTGATAAAGACTGTAAAAATGCTTCTTTCAAAATAGATTAAGGAGAGTTATTTTTTTTTATTTAACTACAGATGTACTATTTCTGGGCAATGACTAATTTTCTATCTTCAGTGCATAGAATTTTGGAACACCTGTTTCGTAAAATCACACAGGTAACAGTTAATGGTAAGCTATTTACAGATGCACCAGTTATATTTGATTACTATTAAGTGAAGCTTGTGAGTTAATCCCATAACAGGGAAGTTGGCATAAAGGGACCATTCTGTGTTTTTCAGTACGTTTGTTTGACAGGATACAAAGATATTGAAGTCATCATAAAAAGTGTGAGGAGCAGTATGTAAAGTTTCAGACCTGTCAGGCAGAAAGAGAACATTTGCATACCCAAAAAGTATATTTTGGTCCATCAGAGAGCTTTTGAGTGTATCAAAGGTTTTTAGATTGTTATTTAGGCTTTTAAAAGCCAAATATTTCTCATTAAAATTAGCATTCAAAGGATATCAAAGGATAAGAAATGTCCTGTTGTCCCTCTCTTTCTCTACAGGCGCATGTTGTAGATTGCAAAATGATAATTAAAGTACTTAACCACAAGAAGTACATCAAATTACAAGCTGCTGATTTTGAAGAATTCATTTCTGAAGGTAAATTTCCCAATTGGTACATGACTAACCAGTAATTCAGCCTGAGTGGAGGCCATTATATTTTATAGTTGAAACAATTTGCTGTGTTATGTTGCCTTTTAATCTCATTATTAGCGAGAGAGAAGTCATCCATCCCTGTGAGCAAGATTACTGTGAAACATCATCATGTACATCATCCACTGAGGTGGATTAAAGTTTTTTTTTCAGAATTATCCACAGTGGAAGGGATTTGCTTTGTTATCAGGGACACTCATGACAATGGCAAATTTAAAAAATAGATGCATTCCATTTAATTAATTGTCTCACATCCCATTTTTAACTATTTAACCTTTGAAATATTAAGACACCTGATGGAAACAGATTTATTTTGAAGTTATAGATTAAAAACAAAGTATGAGGCACAGTGTTTTGGCTGTTGTTTGTGGCAGTTCAGAAATGGCCAAAGCAGATGTTTTCTCTCTGGATTCCAAACGTGGCTGAAAGTGGGGGTCATGCCCAGTGTTGAATTCCAAGATTTGATCCACAACTATGCTGCAAATAAGGTGAATTGTTTATTCCATCTTTTTATTCTTAGAGAGTCATCACCTCCATCCCCACTACTATCCTCCAGTGGGAGTTGCCTTTCTGTGTCCATTAGTAGCAGTGACAGTGAAACGTCAAGACAACCCAAGCGAATTAGAAGTCATGAAGAGCCACTGCAGAGTTCTTCAGCCAGAAATGTTTATTTCTCATTCATCATCAGATGTCTACATACAGTATAGATAGTTTAGATCATATTTAAATTAAAATTGTCAGTATTGTCACCTTTCTGATTTATTCAGTGTGCTTCCATGTGCATGTGTACTGGCATTTGACAGTAAGATAAAAACAAACACACACATGTCAGAATGTTCACAAAAATCTGGACTATTTTTCCTTTCAAATTTGGCTTAACTTAATCAGTCCTCGTATCATGATGATGTCTGAAACTAGTTTTCTGTTCTAGGTTTAAATTAAAACTGCTAAATATACCTCTGGGTGGGAGGAAATATCTTCATCTTTTTGTTCTTGTTGTTTTTTTATTTGTGTGTTAGCAGAATTAGTCACATTTGTTTGGCGAATTATTCATTTTGTACTGATTCCCATGTAACTCTGGAAAGGTTCCTTGTGGACCAAGAAATAACTCATTACAGTTGGGTATTGATAGACAGAGCCAAATCAGGCCAGATTTTCTGCCCTTGTTAGAAGTATATGTTGTAAGTGACACTCTTATTCAGTGTTATCATAATCTGTTTAGCTGATAAAGCAGATCCTGCAGACAAAACCAGGAGTGACAACAGTGCTTGAAGAATATGAAGAAACTGGAATGCTGTGCGACAGTAGAAGAAGGTAGATGGTTAATATTCTTCCAGCATACATGGTGGAGACTGAAGGGTAAGTTAATGATTCCAGGGTACAGATTTGACTGTTAGGATGAGCAGCTTTGTGTGAATTAGGTCAGCTTACGCCAGCGGTTAGGCGGTTAACCGCTCTGTAACTTCCTTTTGTTTTTTTAGTTATCATGCAGTATTTGAATTTTTAAATAAAATCACATACTGCATGATTACTAAAATTTAGATAGGTGGTTGCGTTGGGACCTCAACGCTGCAGTAGACAACTCGCATTACAGAGGTAATGTGCTAATCGCTCCAGCCCTATAACGCACAGTGAGCAAACAACAATTTCCCTTTTTTTCTTGTCTTTGCAGGAGAATCCCTCAGCGAATAACTAAAGAGAAATATGCATACCTTATTCCCTGCGTTAAAAGATCTCCTCTCCAGGAAAGGATATGTAAGTTGTGTGTTTATCTTAATTATATACCTCATTTTAAAATGTATTTTTGCATTAAGAAATGATGATCCTTAAATAAATCCTACCTCCAGCAATGTTCTAATGTTTTTGTTTAAACTGTTTAAGTGAGGTGTTTATTCAACTTTAAGATCATTTTGGACACTGTAGTTTGTGCTTCTGTTGAACTGTATTGTTATACAGTGAGATGTTTCTAATATTTAGTCTACCCTCACTGATAAAAATGGGGTGGGCCAAATGTTAGGAACACCTCTCAGTATAACACAGTACAATTCAACAGCTCTGACTAAAGCCTCCAAAATGACCAGTTGAATCAACACTTCTCCAAAACAGTTCAAACAAAAACTGAACACCGTCATGAAGGTGGATTTATTGCAGACCTGTGGAATTAGACCATAGTTTCTCAAAGTGTGGCCTGCAGGCCAATGGCAGCCCTCAGAAACTTTTTGTGTGGCCCTCGAAATATTTTAATCATCCGCTGTCCATTTCAATACTTTCACTTTCAAGAGCCTACATTCAATACACTATTTGGCTACTGCGCCAAACTGCGCCCCCCTAACAAGCGTCTGTCAGGTTAGGAATGACAACTTGTAGAAAGCTACTGGTTGCATGGCAACTAGTGACACCTCACAAGTGTCGCGGGAATTACGTTCTGTCACAAATTGACTGCAATGACAGGAGTCAGACAGCAAGACAATTGTGACCACAGGGAACCAGCACCATAAATCTTACAAGTGAAGAAGAAGAAAAGGAACATTTTTACAACAGCCAAAGTGGCTCTGGGGACAGTTCATAGAAAGACAAAACTTGTGTCAAAGGAACCGAAAACGCAGCAGGAGGAGGTGGTCCAAGACAAAAGAGGGCGCTGCCACAGATTGGTGGTCAGCTAGATGAAGAGTGTTGTAAAGAGGTCATATCTTTGATGAACCACACCGGTGACAGAGAAATCATCCTTCAGAAGATGAAAGAGACCTTTGAGTATAGACAGCGCCTCATCCACAATCCTTATAAATCACACACCGTACTCTCAGTGTTTCCAAGGCTGCTAGACACTAAAGGGCTGGTAAGTATTGGCGTCCTTTTCTGTAACCACTATTGATAGCTATAAGATTAGCGCATCAGATATGTAAATTGAACAAAAAAAAAAAAATCTTTTATTTCTCTGTGTTGCTGCAGAGACTTCAAGATTTTAGCCTCCTTTTTGGAAGAGAAGCAACTGCCAGACTGCTTGAGAAGTGGCATACATCCTATAAAGGAAAGGTGATCAGTTTAAGGCCAAATGAAATTATTTTCAAAGCATCATTTCATACACAGTACTTAAGATGTGACCTGGCACAAAACAGCCGATAAATAAAGATGGTCCTTTGGGCCCAGAAACCCTGAGAGGGTCAGGGGTAGTAGTTTAAATGGCCTGGAAATTAAGTTTTGACAGGAAAGATACTTGTGGTTCAAATAAAACTCAGAACTGAGTTGGACAGTGATATGGCATCTTTCCTGCTATTCTTGCATATCCTACCACCTCAGCCTACTAAAAAGAAAACAGCGCATCTCAGGCCATGGACCATCTAGCTGTTTTTTACAAGGTATGTACCGGGCCGCAGTATGTGATTCAAATGGGAAACGTAGCTCAGACTGGAGACAATATTACGATGTAACTTGATATGTAAGTCATGCAATTATGCAGGAACCTAGAGAACCAAGAGGGACATCGCCAACCATACCATCTCACTTCTGGAACCTGCAAGCCAGCCATCGGCACCTACTACCGTGTGATGTATAAGAAGCTCATCCCCTGCCAGGGAACCACGTCATTGGCAGCCTTTGATGAACTCTTTAAGGTGCACTTTGTTTTCAGTGTAAGCTATGACGACGCTCTCAGCAACATGTACACATTCCTCCAGACAACAGTCTATAGTATCGATGTTGACACCACTAAAGAAAGTCCCAAGGACAAGTCTAACACAATTGCAATACTTTCAATCCATTTAGTGACTTAAACACAAACTCTCAAAGGGCCAAGTATATTATTGAGAAATGGGGTGTTGCTGAAGCAGTGGAAATTCACTTAGTAGTGAGATATGATTCAAAAACAAACAAAGTATCTGGAGAATATGAACAGGTACCAGTAAATGACAGTTTCATTTATATACCCCTGTTAAAAACATTAGAGCTCATTTTAAAGAAAGAAGAAGTGTGTTGTCAAATTAATAAATCTGCTGCTGTTGGTAACTTATACCAGGATTTCTGTGATGGAAAATACTACAGACATCACCCAAAATTCAAAATCAAAAAATGCCTCGCAAATTCAAGTTTATTATGATGACTTTGAAACATCAAATCCTCTAGGGTCAGAACAAGGCAGTCATAAGCTTGGATATTTTTATTTTACACTCACTACTACACACACTACAATTTACCACCACATCTAAATTCATCCCTGATGACTATCCATCTCATTTCTTTGTTTCATTCCCAAGCTGCAAAAAAATATGGCATTGGCAAAATACTAACTCTATTTGTAGAAGATGTAAAGGTACTAGAGCAAATGGAATTAAAGTGCCACTGGCTGAACAACCTCTCTATGGCACCACTGCACAAGTAATGGGTGACAATTTAGGTCTGAACTCAATTCTTGTTTATGTGGAATCTTTTACTGTGAACTATGACTGCATGATGTGTCTTACTGACAAAGCATCAGCTCAATCAGTATTTAGTTAAATGATCCACGTGTGATGTCAAGCATCAAATTAACCAATGAGGAGCATTACAGATATCTTGTTGAGAATCCAAGGGAAAATTCAGGTATTCGGATCGAACGCTATACTATACTCAATTCATTGTTATACTTCAGTGTATCATTATTATTATTATTATTATTATTATTATTATTATTATTATTTCTAATGAAAACATACTCCAACATATATACACATTCAACTATGGCTTCATGGATAAAAAGAATTGTCCAACACACATAAACATGTTTTGTACTGGCAGCGGAACCTCCCACTAATCTTCTGTGATGTTGCCCAGATGGCGACAGACACAGGCATTTGTTGTTACTTTTGTTGCATATTGTTAATGTTGTATTTTCTCCATGTATTACAGAGGAAATTACTTTTATAATTTTAAAAACATCTTATTGAAGAGCATCACAGGTTATTTACAGGTTTGTATCCTCAAAATAATTTGATCCCAAAACATCACTTCGTGATCCATTATCCTGTGTATATGCCAGATTGGTCCTTAAGTGCATGTATGAGTATGATGTATGAAGCCAAACACAAATTCTTTAAGCCAAGTATGAAAAACTTCAAGTCCCTCGCAAAGAAACACCAAATAGCTGTTGCCTATCATTAGGAATCACTGTCTGCCACAGGTATTGCCCGTCAAATCGAAAATACTGACTGATGTTGAAAATAGTGATTTGCTTTGAGAGCATTTTCAAATTGATATGTCAAGTGAAAAAAGTGTCACAACCTGGGTTAAACATAATGGAATTGAAAATCACACGGGTCTTGTTGTTTGCACAGATTTTGTTCACGAGATGCCAGTATTCTATAAGTTTGTTTGCATCTTCCTGACAAATGAAGTCTATTTTTTGGTATCAGATATGGAGACTACATTTGTAGAGCATTTTCATGCTTTTCATGTTGCTGACCAAGTGCATAATGTTTCAGTTATCACACTTCATAACTTTAGATACTTTGAGCCCTTTGATGTCCAAATGTGTTAGGGTATAGACACATTTTCTATGCTGTGCCGGACAGCTGGTTTGTATAGGGCATGCAGCAGTTACGAGCTATCTCATGTTTTGGGCGGTATAATATTGTACAAGGTCATTAAACAGGTTTTTTTTTGAGTGACCTGTTTTGATAAATGTAATGTGAAGTTAAAGGAAAAATTATAAATATATCATTGCAGTACTTTTAGAAGTGATTATTGCACATGGGTGGTGGGATGATTACACACACAGATTGTACATTTTAACTCTAATAGTTATTAATTGCAAATCCCAGTGGACCATGTACCCTGCAGCTTAGTGCAAATTAAGTCACGCCACACACCACAAGACTTACCTGATCACTGGCGCAGTGTTGACCAGTTTCTCCACGAGTGTCTCTAATGAGTGGACATTGAACACAGACTTTCTTGTTATCTATTGTGGTGTTAATATTTTACACTGTGAGAGTTTGTTAGGTCACACTGTCATAGTGTTTATAATGTTAACTCATTCAAAAGTGGTAATTTAACACTTTAATAGTTTAATACTGGTTCACCTAATGTCTAACTGTGTCTGTCTGCTGTTTGGTGCCGAGCAGGTAGTGTAGTGTACAGTGGGTTTTTTAGAGCTTTTTCACTGAGAACAGCTGCCTGCTGTGGCTGAAAACAATGCCGTGAGAGTGAACCAAAACAGCAAGGTTCACAACGGCAAAGTTGTGATGATTATGGATCTGTCGCTATGATCAACACCTTTCACATTACACACAGTCATTTGATCCATGGTTAATACAAAAATATTGATTGGTGCAGCTTTAACCAAACCTTAACCACAGAGGTAGCAGATCATAAATCACTCACATGAATGTTTTTTTTTTTTTGGANTGTAGCCCGCTCCTCTTCTCTGCTTAAGGCTAGACGCTCCACGCTATATTAGCCACTACTAGCATAACTCACTCCGATCTCAGACCAAACTGCCAGCGGTCAGGATCACAGTCAGGTTTATCACATACAAGGAATTTGCCTTGGTGCTTTGGTGCATAACAACAAACACAGTAAGAAGAAAATATTAAGAAAGATTAAAGCAAGTATTGTAAGTCAAGAAGCATAAATATAAAACAATGACAATCAAATGACAAATGACAATCAAATCAAAACAATACAATACAAATAAGAATAAGAAGTTAAGTTAATAAGAAGTCAAGTTGCATTGTGGGTAACGTAGATTTTGACAAGGAAGAAGAATGCGTGGAATAAATAAAACAACAACAGGGAGGGACGGGGAATGAAAAATGACTCTGGACTTTTTGACTCAAACTGGCCCACCAAACCCCACCAGCGATACACCCCCACCCACACAACCCACGCCACACTTTATGTAAACAAGATAACTGAACAATATTTATAACAATAACTTTAGTAAAATAGATNNACTAATTAGTATAATGAGTACATTAGTATAATATTATAACATTAAATAAAAAGTATAAAGTTAATATATTAGTATAATGTGAGTATAATAATATATATAAGTTATATAATGTTAATATATTCATATAGTATACAACCATATAGTATACCATACACCACTAGTATAATATTAATTCCAATTGGACAATACAGCAGTTTAAGAAATACACAACCACCATTTATCATGTTTGTAGGTTTNCTTCAGCTGCTAAACCTTGACTAACAGTTGAACTGGTCTCACTGGGCTGCTCTCTCTGCTCCCAGTGCCTTCAGGCTCACGAGGCTGAGATGACTGACTGGTAACAGCGACAAATTGTTTTTTAAAACATTTGTGCTGGATCAGCCTCAAGACTTCAACCTCTTTAACCGAAAGTGACTGACTGGGAGAGAGAGGCTGACAGCTGTAATACCCAACCGCAGTGGGCCAGGAGCCCACTCCCTCGGGCCAGTCAGCCACACAGCACTGGGCTTATTTAAAATATGCATATTTTCCGTTGCATCGGCCCCAATTGTCAAGCGGCCCGATGGTCAGCCCGACTATGATTTCTGGTACTGTTGCACGGATGTCGAAAACCGATGTTTTTTTTCCATCGTGACTCCTACAATGTTATAAGAGTGCAATGCTAAATAAGTGGAGTACTCATTTAAGAGTCATATGAGTCATTTTAGAAGGCACAAACAACCAATATATTTCGTTGTTTAGGCATAAGGACCTCTACAGGAAATGTTGCTTTTCATTAACTGCTGTTTAACAATGAGAACTGTTACAAACAGTCAGAATTAATTAAATTAATGTTAAACTAAAGAAAACAAACAAAAAAAACACTCAGAGCAACAGAGTGGTAAATATGGCACGACTAGTTTGTTATATCATCATAAATAATTCTGTGGAAATGTAGATTTTGATGAATTTACCATGTGAGTGATCAGGCCTACACATGATTATTTTTTACTTTGTTTTGGTCCGACCACACAGCTATTATCTGAAAGCTGGCCATTATCTGAATACAGCTTTTACTTGAGAATTGGCAGTGACCCATTAATCAAGCATTTTGAGCTCGGTGCTCGTGTAGTTTTATAACAAAATGAGTAACCACCAGGCTCCACTCTTCTTCTCTTTGGCTTCTGCCTCCTTTTCTTCTTCTCTGCTGAGTAAAGCAGGTCCTACTAAAATCAGCCAATTAAAAGCAATGCCTGTTTAATCACCGCAAAATGGGCAACAAAAGGTGTTTAAAAAGTGCTGCTCACACAGAATCCAGTCAATTAGAGGACAACCTTCCTGGGAGAACTCGCTTTCTATTTTAGGTTAATGCATCAAGTCCCTGCGCACGTGTCTGTCCACACACACAGAAACACACATTCTCTCAGACACATATACACTCTCTTACTAACACAGACACACACACACACTCTCTTTGCGCTCACCAAATGCTGATGCGGGACTTCAGTGGTTCATTTAAAGTGTTGCTAAGGTGTCAAAGGTCCAGCCATCACTTTCATTATGAGACACACACACAAACACACTCTGTGGCACAGGGAGACACAGACACACAGCCAGCCACGCTGAATTAATAGTATGCACATAATTAACTGAAGTTAGACTCCACGCTAATCTGCCACACACTCCCCATCATGCCGATGAGGCTGAGCACCACACTTTCCTCCTTCTTCTTCTTCTTCTTCTATCTCTCTGCTTGTGTTTTTATCTAACACACACATCTACGCTTTATCTCCAGCCTACTCTTCTCCTCATCTTCCCTCCTTCTCCTCTCTGCTGTTTGTCTTTTTTCTTTCTTTCACAGACACTATACCAGCCGCTTTGCATCCGCCAGATAACGACACAAAATTCAATTTCTCGCCAAGTTGCCTCCCTAATGGCTGAGTGGGGGGAGTGTGATGCGTTGAGGTTCCTGTACTAAGAGTTACCTCTCCACGGCTACTCTCATATCAGAATTCACAACGCAGCCTAAAAATGAGACGCATCGGTCAGTGCAGCGTGGCAGAATGCCAGTGTGCCATGACGGCAAACAGCCTGCTGTGGAGGAGGTTTTGATAGACAAGAGGTTCAGTGGTGACAGGTACAGTGATACAACACAACACTCTGTGAAAGGTGCTTCATGTAGCATTACTGCATATCAGTGTCTCACACACTGATAGTGGTATTCCACCACATTTCCCATAAAACTTGCATCCTGTCCTGTCTTTCTGGAAAGCAAAGCAGAAACTCAACAAAAACCTGGATGTAACTTTTGATGATGTCACCCAAAGGTTTCCAAAGGCATGATGGAGCCAAAACAACAGATTTGCGCAAATGGGGGCAGAGCCTGGGTGGGTTTAGCAAGTGGCAACTGCCATGGCTAACTCTGATAAGCTGAGATGCCTGTCAATCAAGCAACCATGCCCCAC
Source organism: Oplegnathus fasciatus (assembly GCA_003416845.1). Lineage (NCBI taxonomy): Eukaryota > Metazoa > Chordata > Actinopteri > Centrarchiformes > Oplegnathidae > Oplegnathus > Oplegnathus fasciatus. The sequence continues at coordinate 421,193 of NTHP01000345.1, read as the reverse complement.
AGCATACTCATCTTTATGCATGTGAAGGGAAGGCAGTTCTGTTTATACTGTGTAGTATATGTTTAAAACTAGCAAGCACCGTGGTCTTTACATCTAAAATCATACAGCAACAAGTAACATGTACAGAAATAATTAAAAAAAGAACGAATACAAGAAATAAACACCCACCCAGAGCCCAGAGACTGTGAAGTCCACATCCACCCCACAGACACACACACAGGCAGTCACACACAGCTGAAGTTTTCAGTTTCCTTTCGCCTCGACCTCAATATTTCCTTACTGGAACAAAGTCAAAGGGCCAAAGTTCAAGATTTGAGGTGCTTTTGCACCATAACATTTCAGAGAGAAATGTTGTACCTATTACTCCCTTGCTGCATTAATGTTACAGCTATTAACATACAAAGCATGTGGCCGTTTTATAAAATATGATACACTGTTAAACTATCCAGCAGTATACAGAGTAGGTAAAAATGCTGCTTAAACAACAACATACATACATAACATACAGTATATATACTATATGTGTAGTACAGTATATGTATGTACAGTATACATGCGTATATATATATATATATGTGTGTGTGTGTGTGTGTGTGTGTGTGTGTGTGTGTATGTATATATATATACCACACTCTCTGTCATAGAAAGACAGCAAACTAGACAGTTAAAGTGACAGTAGTATATCCAGTGAAAGCTTGTGAGATGGCTGTGGCTAGACTTAGCTAGAACTACAGCTGGGTTTACTTATTGATTCTCTCCTAGTTGTTATCTGTAAATCAGCTAAATCAATTCATGATGGAGCAGAAAAGAACCAGCTAAACTTCTGCTAAAGGTAGCTAGCTGAGCAGATCTCAGTGTTTTCTTGACTAGTGAGTTTCATATGATTTGGTGTGGTTAAGCTACCTTTAAATCACATACTTAAATGTATTATATTGTATGCATGTATACATATTGTATGGTATTACTACACTACTTCAATTCAAATGTTTGCACACTGGAATTGAAAAAGAAAAAGTTGCCTTTGTGTATAAACTAGTATATTTCTATGGAAATCTTCCATTGGCATCGAAGAAAGTCTGTCTGTCAGTCGGAGACAGTGTCATGTTTTTTAAGTATAACGTTATGCATGTAGAACAACGGTGGTACATTCAGACATATGACACTGAAACACAACAAGTCTTTATGACTTTTGCTGCTATTTATTGCACTTGTAAATTTACATTGTTAAATAGCATCATAATATTATAAGTTTAAGGTAGCTGGTATTTGTCCAAAAACTATTAAACACAAAAATAAAGAACACATTAGTTTGTTTGTTCTGCAAGCACCACGGACAACTGTGGCTCAGGAGGTAGATCCTTCTGTCCACACAAGACACTGAACCCCAAATTGCTCCTGATGGTAGCTAGCTGCCATCTGTGTGTGAGAGAACGGGTGAATGGGAGGCAAATTGTAAAGCATTTTGGATACAAGTGATATATAAATGCACCCATTTACCATTTATAAAATCCTCAAGAATATCGCAATAACGGGTTGTACTGTGTGCATTTGTCACACTGCCATTAGCATTCTCTGTGAAAGTCTCAGAGGAACTGAACCTGCCAGACGACATAAAGAGTTGCAGTTCTGTCAGTAGCTTTAAAGCCAATTTGGAAAGTCTGCTAAAAGCTGCTCAGCTCTTTAGCAATTGGCTCTGCACTCTATTGGTTTAGCTTTGTGTACACATCTGCCTGCTTTTAATTTGTCTAACATACATGAAGCACACCTGTTGCACCTGCTGCTGACATGGTGTGTGTGTGTGATGTACTGCTGTATGTAGTTTTGTGATATGTGTCTCGTTTTTTCTACTTCGTTTACTGGTCTTCAGTCATTGTGTGTGTGACCTACCAAGGGACTGCAGATGAAAATGGGCTTTAAGCTAACTCTGGTACAATACATCAAAAGCCAGCTTTAATGTTTAAAATTGTACATCGGCTCTTACAAATAAAATAAACAAAGAAATAAAAACATCAATGAGCCGCACTGTTGCACTGGGTGACATGTTCTTTCATTACCATGAACACATACTGTAGTTTATTTTGACTCAATCCCCCACACACACCGTTTTACTGCCAGAAATACTCCAAATACGCCAAATGTGGATTAATCGGCTGCTGAAAGCAGTCCCCAACAAATGTTCTATTCCCTCCTGTCTGAGTATTGTTTGTTAAAACTACAGTGTCCAGCTGTTTTAGTTATTAATAACTTAACGCTTTATAAAAATAAAACAATATATTTGTGAACTAATTTGAAATATTAAAGTTTTCAAACTAAAAGTATTGAGAGATGGACTAACACATTTTGAACTTGGTCTTTTTATAGGATTCATTTACAATAAAAATATTCATATGTAGAACAGTATCAGCCTTTTCCTTTAATCAGAATAATTTGTAGATTCCTTTATTTTAAAAAATAACAGATACACACAGTGCTACCACCTGATCAGTCACTTTTTTTGCCATTAAGTCTTGATAAAAACTGATGTATACTCATGAAATGACAACACTAATGTCTTTACATACCACCTTTTCAGCTGCCTGCTTTGATCCGGTGATGTTACAGGACAAAAAAAGAACGGCGCCTCTCATGGGTTTCAGTTGCGTCATTCTTTTTATGAATCTGTGAACACAAATACTTCAGTGCACGTTGTCCTTAAAGGCAAAATAAAGTCTGTCGGAGACATTACGGAGAGCCAATGATTTCCAATAGCAAAGTAAGGTCATCTGTGTTTAATTTAGACACCTTAAAGAATATGGAAAATCTCTGCTGTCCATAATCACTTTCTCAGGCAAATGCCATGGGGCCAACACTGACCATTGATCACAGCAGCCAGGCGTCCTCTAAAAACACAGACATCAACGCATCCCAGCAGATTAACACAGGGAGACTGATGAATGTTCTCCTTCCATCGCTGAGTCATGTGATCAATTAATTTCATCAATTACCTGGTGACGGCTATGTCAGCAGAGCAAGAGACAGAATCACAACACAGTGGGAGCATCAGATTATCACTAATTATCTACAGACGCAGTTCTGATTTATGGATGTTAATTAATCACAGATTTGATGAGTTACAGCCTCTGACTGTGGAGCAACAAAGGCTAGGTTTGAGAATACAGTGTAAGTTTATCAGTGGGCTACGAGGATATTCTTTTTTTGGTCTGGAATAAATTACAGTCATTTAGGCCTGTATCACATAATAATCACATAATAGATAAACTAAATGGATAATGCTGACTTGAACCAAAAATCTTCATCCATCTTCCCTATCTGACTTCAGTGAGGTGTATTTATGTGTGCAGAGGTAATGTTTGCAGGATGCTTGTATACCGCTTTAGCCCGCACGGTCTGAAGACAAATGGAGAAAGTGCTTCATATTGTCATTGTTATCAGATCCAGGTGTCACAGTTACATCTTTCTCCATATGTGTTATCATCTGTCTACCTGTCCGTCTGTGCGGTCTGGAGGGCAACGAGGACAGACGGCATCCATGACAGCATTGTGTTTATGATCCCGTCTGACGTGATCTATTCATCATTCAGATGAAACCCAGGGAGCTCCTCTTTGCGTGCCAACACTCCCTACTGCTCTATTCTCTTTCTCTGTACTAACTTAGACTGATAGATTTAGTCGATAGTCTAATGGCTTTTTATGAAAAATTGCATCTGGTTCAGTCAATGTTGTTGACTTCTTACGTGATATATAGGGTGGAGTTTGTTTGATTACACAGTATGTACTGTCAAATAGACAACACTGATAATTCAGGTTTACAATTTCCAGGTTAAGTCTGATAAAAAATGTCTAAAAGCTTATGAAACAAACAAATTATATGCTTCTATTTAAAGTTGCACTAATTAATATTTTTGTATTAACAATGAAATGTAATGTAATCCATGTGATGTGAAAGGGGTCGCTTGTAATGACAAACTCAAAGAGAATCAAAGCTCCGGCCCTGCAATTCCCTTCAGCGTTTTAGCCTCATTGTTTTGATTTTATGGACTGCAACCTGGTTTCCTGCAGGACCGATAAACCAACTGTATACTGCCTGCTCAGCACCAAACAGCAGACTGACAAAGTTTTCTGCTAGCTGGTGAACATAGTGGAGCATTTAGCAGTCAAAACAGAGCTAAAAGAGAGTGAATATTGGACAGCTGTCTCTCTTACAGATAGTCCGGCGATGATCCTCTCTGCTCACCATCGGGCAGACTCTTCCCTCGCCCACTTTGCTCCACTGCCCTAACAGGGACAACCACCCAGCCACATGTGACAATGAGATCGTTTTGTATGGATTCAGATACCTAACGCCTGTTCAGGGGAGGCGTCCTTCACCCCGCCTTCTCACGCGGGGGTGATTTTCATGCTGGGGTCCTGACTAAACTAAAAGTTAAGGTGAGGACATGCAAAGTGAAACGTAAAGAACAGCAAACACAAACTCGGTCTCAGTAGTGCAGACACTGTTCCTTCTCACTGAACATCTCATAACAAAGGTTCACCAAAGTTGAACTCTCTGTGTAAGCATTCACTTTGTTCTTGTGAGCCAATCACCATGTATTCTGGTGTTCCCATTGTAATGAAATGATTTTACTGTTGCAAATACTGCTGTCACCTGGTCTCTGGACTTACAATCATCTTAACTGATTTTTTTTTTTTTTTTTAATCTGTTTATGGTGTTATGTTTTAACAAGGGTGTGTCAATATACACTTATGCATTGTTGGGTAGGCAATGTGCTTGTGCACATTGCATGTAATACCTCTCTGTTATACAGTATATACTGTATAGTGAGAAACAGTGCAGTATATAATAAAGACAGAGTATGTGCATTTCTGCCTATTTATGTTATCTTGAATCTACACGGTTTTACGTATTTGCCCCCAGCAGTTACATTGGACCCCACTTTAAGAACCACTGGTGTATTCTTGTGTATGTTAAACTATAGCATGTGAAGTCCTGCAGCTGTTTGTGCATCAATTATACAGGCTGAGGAGGAGCAGGAGTGTGTGTCCGGGGTGCCAGACTCTGGCAATAGGAAAAACAACACCAGTGAGCCAGGGAGCACCCAGCCATTAAATGGCTGTGACGGCTCACTGAGCTACTGCCAAAACAAACCACAAAGAAAATGACCAGAATGCATCTGGGGGCGAAGAGGTGCAATGAAGAGATAGAGTGAGGACAGGGTTTTAGGTGGCTGGGGCAACGGGGGCTTGTAACAGCGAAAAGATGACACTCAGCATTGGCCAGAGGCCAGAAAACACAGGCGAGGACAGAGAGCCGAACAGGGCTAAAGACAACATGATCGGGGCGACAGAAGGTGGGGTGTGGTATGTCAAGTTTACTGTTACACACAAGCATCATGGATAAACCAATCCATGGCCTCTAGCAGAGAGAGGAAAATGCAATCTCTCAAACAGTGAATAAACATTGTTATTCTAGTGTAGACATTTGTGGGGTGGGTCCAGTGCTTTGTGGCTGGCAGCCAGGAGGGGCATCATTACAGCTTTTTAGGAGACTGCGGAGGGTGGCAGCCAAAAGACTCCCTTTGTTTGCCCGGTTAATATGGGAGAGGTTAGCAGCCAGGGAGGGTTCATTACTGCGGCCATCACTGTGCCTCAATCTGAGCCAACAGAGCTGGAGGATGAGGCAGAGCCAAGAGAAGATGCTAATGTTACACATAGAAGCCCAGCCAATGTTACTGCATCTGCATGGAAAGGTACAGTATAGGACTGCAGAGGGGACAGACTAGCATGACTCACTGTCGGAATCAGATCCAAGCATTCCTACAGGTCTAGAGGAGCAATTAGGCTCAGTGGTTGTGTGGTATGATCCCTGAACAAATATGTACAAATAAATCTCTTTATTATAACAGCAATATACAGCAGTATAATAGGAGTGCTCATCCTTTATCTGATTTCTACTATAACCAAAAACCAACATAATAATATATATATATTATTAGTAGTAGTATTAGTATTTTTTACATACTTTAGTTTCATTATGTGCTGTTGTTGTTTTTTGCCCCCATTCCCCTTTTCTCTGATATTCACTGTCAGTTAGAATATTTTATTCAGATGGAGATTTCAGATTCTGATTTTGGAAAACTTTTGTTTATCATGCTGCCCTGTGGTTCTCTTGCTCACGGCAAGAAAACAGTTCCAGTGTCTTAACTAAGTGTAATTTTTGAACAGCTGGCAGAGCACAATGGATTTGGTATAATTTCATTTTATCTATTTATGGATCTAGAACACACACCAATCCAAGGGTCAAAAGACTGCATTAAGATGGTGGAAGACAGACGCAACTTGGAGTTAAAGTTAAAGTTGTTAAAGTTAAACAACAGAATCTTAAAAAACGAAATTACATTGAAATTTGGCTGTCAACACACTACAACAAGCATAGCAGACATATGATTAGATAATATTCTAACTAGGGTTGTTCCAAATACCATTTTTGGTCAAAGCTTTGGTGAGAATTACCCGCGGGGTTGTGGTTCGTTTCGAAGGGTATGTAACCTCTGTTCCTATGGTGGCAAGTTTACATTATTTAACTACATCATCTCAAACTTTTACCTTTTTATAGCTGTTCTAAAAAATGAAAGCGAACACAACACATGGCCCTTTTCACAACTGCTTTACTTGAACCTGAGCTTATCTGGACACTTTCTGCTGACCACTATAACTTAACAACCCATGGAAGCACGCGTTTCCCGAAGTCTGCTACACATACAGGTACTTTTTCTACACATACAGGAGAGACTCGCTTCCCATAACAAACCTGACAGACACGTCACATGCATACGTCACCCACAAGGCCACCTTCCTTAAACGGGAAGGCTCAGCCGGTAACAAATGTTACCCAGTGAATGAGTTGACGTCGTGAATCAATCAACACACCTTCAAAAAAAAACAACTGAATATCCGAATCCCAAAATTGAAAACCGAATACCTACCCAACGAACAAATATCCAAATAGTCGAATGTTCAGGTCCACCCCTAATTCTAATAACAAGAGTTTCACAAAAGAGTGACTGCTACAATTTTATTCCTGAATATTTAACATGTCTGAGATACAATCTGACAAACACAAACACTGCCTGTTTGTCCTTGACAATGTTGAAAAAGAAAAAATTATGCCACCAGAATTGTCTTTTATGGTTATGTTTCAGGCAACTTGAAACACTTAGTAAGGTAAGGGAAGAATCATTATGTGAGTTAAATACTGAAAAAGTCAACAATAACAGGACATGTTTAGTTTATTAACTTTTTACTGAAACCACAATCTTTCTCTAACCACAATGTTTTTTTTTGCCTAAATCTCATCACATGCAGGTGGAGATGCTAATCCCAGCTTCCGGTGACAAGGTTGTATGTCCACCATCCACGTCCTTCCAACTCACCTGAAGAACAAGATTGTTTCACTGAAAAAAAAAACATTGCCACTGAACATAACCCTGCCAGCAATCATGTTTTCCTAAGAATGTACCTGGCTAAACAAATCAGCAGTTTATAAAAGTAATTTCTAGGTAACAGAGTGGATCATCATCATAGACTGAAATTCTTCGCGTGAGATAAAAGATAAACCATTTCACAGCAGTATGTCCAAAGCTCATGCACCATAACTTTGACCAAAGTATGTGTCAGAAGCTTTCTGCAAATCAAGCAAAACCATATCAGCATGATTTCTTCCATCAAGGTTTGGTCTGACAAAAACAGAAAGATAAATAATAAGCGGATATAGAATATGCGGCTGTAAAGCCAGACTGCAACTTATACAACATCCTGTGTTGGACTAAACATTCTTTACCCTCATCAAACACCAGTCATTCAAAAGCCTTGGACATGTTTGTTAAATTGATAATGTAAAGGGTTGTTTTGGACATAGTTCTTTAAACTGATAACACTAGGTGTCAGCCAGGCCTTCAAGCCACCGCTGAATAGTTTAAAGGCTAGACGGCTGTCTAATGGTGGATAGAACACCCAGGACATCACATGGACAGACTTGAAGCCAGAAGGGGGCATGTTTACGCAGCTGTCACTGCTGGTTTGACAGTCAAACATGGTGTGTGCAGTCACAAGTTGCAACCCCATTGGTGATCTAAGCTAACACCAGCATACTAGTTTCCACACACTTGTTCCTGTAGCATGGACTGAACATTGGACGACTGAGCTGTTTGAGGGGGGACTATTGCAGAGCCAGTGAGCAGAGAGGGGGAGGTCAGAGCCAAAGCAGCAGAGCTAATGTGGCTTGTTACGGTAGAACAGAGGCCAAAGGGCCATGTTATGGCTAACCGGAGTGTGTGCCTGTGCCTGCTCGTGTGTGTACTCTCGCAGGCACAAGCTACCATGGTGAGGGCTTGTTTGCAGTCTGTGTATCCATACGGCAGGGAGAAAGAAACAGACAGTCGCCCTCCACCAAGCGCCACATACCCCACAGCCAAGCAGTCTGTCCTCCCCAGCCAAGAGAGGAGGAAAACAAAGACGCAGGGGCAGCTTTATTTTGTGTGCACAAACTGTTAGATAACACTGAGACAATAGAGAAAAATGGTGTCCTATGAGTGTTTTTAAAGAAACTCAAGATGAAAAATGAGACAAATGGAAGCATAAAAATAAGTAATCAAAGGTAATTATGTGATATACATGCTTTTGCCAATGCACATGTGAAGACAATTGCATTGTTGACATGCTTGCTTGTGCACTTTGAGGGGCAAATTCACAAAGAATGGATTGCGGCTACAGGTAGCGCAATAAATTGCTCCTTATTTGCTATCTGCCCCGTCTCAACGTCCGATTCACAAAAGATATTGCGCTCATGATATGACAGTGCAAACACGTCCATCAAGTGTGCAATTTGCCCTTGTTTTGCGTCTGGTTGCAATTATCCATGTGGCAATTATTGGCTATCGTATACTCGCGGCTGCTGGTGAGTCAGTCTACCAGTGTCGGACAGGTTGAGGTTGTGATTTAATGCCAATTTTGACCACTTTATCGCTATTCCCTAGAACTTGTGCTTGTTTTTTTTAATATCTTTTGAGTTTACTAGGAATTATGGAACTATTTTTGTCAATGTTTGTAACCCCCTTTTTGTACAATAAATTATTCAAATTTTCAAAAAGTTGCTTTTGGAGTGTGTTTTGAAAACCACCACAGACTGCTACCCATTCACGGCATCGC
>NTHP01000345.1:364951-405775 GCA_003416845.1 Oplegnathus fasciatus | reverse complement strand
AGAGGTTAAATACCCAGATCTCCACACCAGCTAGTTGGACCAGTCTAGCCTGGTTAAACAAGCACAAACTGATGAAGCCTCTTGGATGAGAGGTGAAACGTCTTCACAGACAAAACCAAAAATCCAGTTGCGTTCGATTCAATTTCCTTGAGATTTAAAAATGAACAGCTTCTGCTCGTATCAAGTAGCTCATTGAGCCTGATTTTTTTAAGTAAATAAATGTACCTGCATATATGTGACAAAAAGATAATAAATAACTAAAATTGTGATGTTTTTTTATGTGAGATATGTAATAAATAGAAAAAAAGCTCAGAATAAAAGCAGATTTACTGCTCAAAAAAAGAATGTTTTGGGTGTAGTTACTCTTTAACTGTAACTAGCAATAGCTGAGTCTTACCAATAGTGTTGTTCACGTCATTGAATGTAAGGAAAGGGCTGATGTTCTCGAGCAGACAGAGCCAAAATGTTCAGGTTTTCAATAGCAAATTACTTCCAACACGTTTTTCTTATTTCAAAATATCAGAATTGATTTACTGCTCACGGCACCAAACATTGTTTTCTTTCAGACTGTTGTCAATTTGAGGCAGCAGAAACCACACAACTGGTGAGATGTACTGATAAGATTATGCCAGTTGGAGAGATCAACAACTGGTCCGAATGATCGCAGTGTTCAAGGAAAACACACAGGTCAGTGTGTGTGTGTCTACTGCCTTCCTCCTGCTGACCTTGATTTGGATAGTTGGAATCCATTTTTCCTTTGGATCTCTAAATTAAATCATTTCACTTCAACAAGTGTTGGGACGCTTAGGTTGCACTAGGTTTAAGATAGCACTTCGGGTGGGATGGTAAGGGTATCACATATATGTGAAATACGAGACAGTCTATGGATTAGTAATAGGCTGAAAAAATAACTCCTGATTTATCAGACAGCCTCAAACAGTCTACTGCTCTGAGATTTAGATTATTTAACAATGTGATTCTACAGCTTATCATTCAGTGCCAGGAGTAGAGACAATAACCTCTCTCTCTCTCTCTCTCTCTCTCTCTCGCTCTCTCTCTCAGAGGCATAAATTGACTGCATGTGTGTGCTCTGTTCATTCACCTGTGTGTGTCAGGTCACGTCATGCCCGTTCAGCCTCCAGATGGAGCAGCAGTGTCCCTCCAGCTAAAGCCCCAGGTCCAAATTGGTTTCTGCAGAGAAACACATCGTTGGGGCCCCACTGCACACCCACAACCTCACCCCCCTCATCCACCTAACCCCACCCAAGCTTTGGAAGTGCATCACAAATCTCTAAGCAACCTCAGCTGACTTATTCCAGAAGATTTTCCAATATCCAGTATTTAGTTTTTACTGACTTTCACTATCCAGTCTCTGCTTGACATTATTACACAGGTGGGGATTAAATCTCATGCAGACCCATAACTTGTCCGGTTTAATACTTGCAATTGATCTGATTATTCAAGGCGCTGGGGTGGTTTGTGTCTTCACACATTCTCAGCGCACACTTCACAGCCTGCACAACCACAGACTTTTCACTTCAAAGTCAATCCCACTTTTTTAATATCTGTCCAAGATCAGGGGTGTAGTGGTGGAAGAATTATTCAGACCCTTTTCTTAAAGCTGCTCTAATCAATATGTTTTATTGTAACTATGGATCAAATGACTATATCTAATGTGAATGGTGGTACTCATAGTGACACTCTGCACTTCCCCTCAGCTCTACAGGTCATTTTAGCATCTTTGAGCTCATTGTTTTGTTTTTAAGGCCTACGACTTTACTGTTTTGGTCGTGTCTCACAGCTCTCATGAACCCTGTTTACTGGCATCTGTTTTTAGTGAAAAAGCTCTAAAACCCACTGTACACTACCTGCCCAGCACCAAACAGCAGACAGGCATAATTAGAGACTAGCTGCTGAAAATGCTAAATACTCCATAGTGGAGTCTTTTATCTCTTAATAAGAGTTTGCTAACATGTTCGCCATGCACCAATTAAAAGTCCTGTTTCATAAGTTTTATTTTTCTATGCAGATTTCTTGTAAACAAAGTTTCTGTTTACATTCAGTGTTTCGCAGCAAAATGCATTGTGTTTATCCTTCAGGTCTAACAAATGTGTTGAATGCAGTTCCTTCTTCATGAATCATTTGCAAAGCAAATTTTGAAATCTGCATTGTTTACATCTAGTTTGCTCGCTAGCAGTGTTCTTCTTCTTCCCTGCCTTTCCAGGCAGATTGCTACATGATGGATGCCAACAACAAGAAACTAGCAGCAAAAATGTGTATCACGTCACACGCAAGGAAGCATGCATAAAATATAGCACTACTAGTGATCAAAAACTCCAAAGTCTACTTTTAAGTAAAAATACATAAGTGGAGCAAAATGGCTTCTTTCAGAGTGCTGTGTTATACAGCTACATTATTATTAAGAGAACAAAGTACAGTATTTTCCTTTGAAATGTAGTGGAGTGGAAGTAAAAGGAAGTATGTGAATGTATAAGTGTGGCATAAAATGTAAATACTCAAGTACAGTACAAGTACATCAAAACTGTACTTAAGTACAGTACTTTAATAAATGTATTTAGTCACTCTCGATCATTAAGGGAGTCTCACCAGTTTGTCCACATTACTAGACTCAGTGCAAGTTCTAAATGACCAAAGTGAATTTTGTTGGTGGAAGGTAGAACAAAGGACCAGTCCACTGTTGTGAAAGTATGCCACACAGTTGACTGTAGAGATGAACCTGCTGTGGAATCTGCCAACTTTTGACTGTAACTTAATTCATTTAATTCATTTCCTCCTTCCTTCTTTCTTATGTCTCTATTATGAGTAATTTGTAATTAAGTACAGCGCTTAACTAAATAATAACAATAATGCAAAACACATTTTCACTGTGTGGAAATGTAGTGCAGATTTTTTAAATTAAACTTCATTATCATGAGATCATGTCAGGTAATTGTGTTTTATACCAAATAGAAATTAAGGGAAACCAACGCATGTCTGGAAAAGACATGAAACACAACATTACTGTTTGTAAAATGTTAAGTGAACATGGTGCAAATGTAGTCAACCTGCCACTGTTTCTCCTATTCTACACAGACAGAGCAAATCTGAATATGATGAATCATTGGATGAATGAATGGTTGAATGGAATGGTTAATGGATAAATGATATGTGTTGAGACAATAAACTTTCCATTTCTGGTCCAAATTTGAACCTTTAGAGAATATAATGAAAAAGACTGAGTTAATTCACAATGTGCAATAATTACTCCCAACTACAAACATGATTATAAAAATGAATATTTATAAACAAGTGGCAACACATGCCATTTATAGTATCTCTCACCCTTTCCCTCTTCTAATTGACTTTTAGTTTGTGCAATCTGTTCTTGTTCAGTAATGCCTTTTTCATGCTAAATATGAATATGAATATTTACGCTACAGTAACTCACCAGCTTTCCGCCTGAGTCCCTGCGGTGCTCACACGCTACTGTTGGTTGCCTTCCACGTCGTTCCGGCTGATTATCTGGTTCACTGAGGGCGAGGCAAGGACGAGCAAACATACAGCAACTTTCAGTCTCAGAGTCTGGAGGAACCTGGCTCCCTGCCATTCTGCCGATTTTCATGTTGTTCCGTTCCCCACCCTCGTCCGCCAAAGATCTGCTTTTAATGCTTCCTCTGTCATCGCTGCAGCCTTTGATGAGCCACTGATGAGTAAATTCAAAGAGATGTTGGCTGTGAGTGACAAAACCTTGAGAAGACTCCAAAAAGGGATGATAAAACATTGTTCACCTCGCAAAATATTCATGTCGCCTTTCTTCAGAGTTTCTTACGTGGAACAAGCTTGTCATCAACGCTTTGGTGCTTCCAAGAGTCAAAAGTCAGAGAGTTTAGAGGGAAAGTGTTTGTGGTTCTTATGCTGACTTTCTTGAAAGAAAGAGTACGTAACATAAAGCTGTAAAAACATTTATCTTACTTTGTAAAACCTGCTTGAACCTTACGAGAATAAGATCAATGAAAGGGTCTGAGAAACAAGCCCCATCATTTCCCATACAGCCACTGTATATTTAATATGAAGGAGTACTTAAAACTTTACCTCACTTTTTGAACCCAAGTGAAGCATTTTGAATCAAACTTCTAATCACATAGACATCACATCAGTAAAGCAGGAATCAGTGCCACTCACACTTTCCAGTCACAGATCAGGATCTCTTATTGACATCAAGGATAAAATAATAGATAGATGTACAGTGCTTGGAAATCATAAAACGGTGTTCCCTACAATGTTCATGTTCTTCAGATTAATTGACGTCTACAGATTGTTTCTGCTAACAATCCCATTTAACAGTGTGTTGCATTTTATAAATGTGAAAATCACAATCGTGTGACACTACACCAGTTAGTGATGATGCAAAGTGACAATGATTGATAATTCTTGACATAAATTGACTGCTCAATCTAGAGGAAGCTAGGGTGTCTATTATATAGGAAGCAGTGACACACATGGCAGCTCCATACTCCCCGTTTGCACCCAGAACATGATGGGAACTGTACTGTGCTGTGCCAAAATAATGAATGTATGAAGAGAGTTGGTATTGGTGCGGACAGTCAGCGCTACTGTCAAACATCTGTAACACTGCTGACACCTCCAACTGACTACTGACATACTATCACCTTATAAGGTTGATATAGCTAACGTACTGTTAGGTGCCTATTTACCAGAGATCCAAAGGATTGGTATTGGGGCTGATCAGTATCGACTTAAATAAAGCTTATCAAATGCTGATCCTTTATTTACTGCATTCTAATATGTCTCGTCCACCTCAGCCTGCTAGTGTTCCAGCACTGCTCTTGTTTACGTCAGCGGGGCTCTACAGTGCAATATTTCACTGCATATGTGAGTTAAAATTAGAGGGTGTGAATGTGAAAAATGATTTGCCGGTGTGTGACTCTTCGTTCAGACACAGACATTGCCAAAATACACCGATTCACTGAGCTCTGACGCTAATCTCCTCTCTCTCTTTGTTATTAGCATAGAGAAGTGTACAAAATATCCAGGTACTGTGGCAGCCGGCACTTACCGTCGCTTTTGCCGCCTCGTCACTGGTGGTATATCATATCAGCTGTCACTAATTAACGAGTTCCACGAGTTACTTGATAAGAGGCCAAAATGCACTGCGCTGCTGTTTGTTGAGTTTGTGTGTCTGTACTCAACCAAAGACAATTTGTGTGGGAAGAAGCTCCATTCTCCAACACCACTGTGCAACCATGAGTGGACTGAATGTTTCTGTACTTCCAACAACTCCAACAGATTGATAAGTCTTCATGTCACATCAATTTCAGGAGTCGCATTCTCTGCTTAAATTATCAGATCTATAATTTAAGCTGATTAACTACAGTTTTGAATAGCAGGGTGTGCCAAATTTAGTAGTCTACAGCTGTTATTTCAATAAGTCAGATACATATTTAATCAACCTTTAGGTTAAGTATTGTGTCAGACTCGGTATCAGCAGATACTCAGTACTAAAGGACTGGGGCCAAACAACTTGATTGGGACATCCCTACTATTTACACATCTAGTAGAAACACAGCAACGTTAGCATTCATAATGAATTCAATTCAAGTCCTTTTTGCTCTGGTTTGGTCTGCATCAACTCCTGAGAGAAATATCTGGCTCTATAGCTGCTAAATGTGAAAGACACAAACAGCTGAGTGAAACTGGTGAGTTTGGTGATAATTCTTTGTGGCTTTGTCACTATAGGTGGCCTCTTTAACATTACACACAGTCATTTTCTCCATTGTTAATATAGAAATATTGATTAGTGCAGCTTTAAGTACATAAAGTTAATACTTTCCACTACTGTTAAAGACTGTCTAGACAGACTACAGTGGTGCTAGCAAACCAATGCTTCCTTACAGCGTGATAAAGATTTGAACAGGACTAGTCTAAAAAATGAAATGTCTCCATACTTTGACAGATCAATGCTGTGTATATAGACACAGCCCTGTACAGTCAACACATACCTCTCTCTGTTCTCTCTTTTTTCCAGCCACACTGTGATATTTGCCATCATTAATCATATTCATGGAGCTCACTGGGATGTCAGATCATCACAGCCACCACAGTGTCTGGCATGTAATTCAGATGTCACGCAGAAAGCTTAAAGTTATGACCCGCCACATCTCTGTCACTGATTGCTGTGACACAGGAGTGCTTGGACCTGCTTCCACTTCATGAAAGCTTTGACGTTTGTTGCTCTAAACATTGGCCTGACACTACACCAGTATGCACCGCCTATTGTACTCAGGTTGTCACTCAGTATGCAAGACTATTCAGTTTGTCACACACACTCAGGTGTTTTCAGTTAATTTAGCCAACTGTACTTCTGCTCAGGACTGTGTGGGCATGTCATGGTTGACAGCACCCTGACTCTCCTGTTGGTTTCACCACACTTGGCACAGCAGGAAAACACATACTTTATGATATCTTTGAGTGAGACCAGCAGTCTTGCGGCATTAAACTACCACTGAAATAAGATTCATGTTGATGGGACACTCTACACCTTAGTGATGTCAAAAAATTACAAAAAAAAATTTCCATGCATTTTGGCACTACAGTTCGTATGGCACAGAGCATGGAAGTTAATTCTTGACCTTTAAGAACAAAGGCTGACTTTTAGAGCTAGTCAGTTTGCTATACTTAAGACCCAGTTTTTTAGCCTGTAAGTAAATCTGCACCATAAGAAGTCATACTGCATTATGATGATTGATTGATTGATTGATGATGATAATGATAATGATGATGATGATTCAGTTTTATTAGTCATATGTAGGTTAGCACAGGGACAACGATACAATGAAATGTGTGATGAGAAAACAGGTCAGCTCAGCAGTAAGAGCACTTAGCTGTTAGCGCTGGTGCCATGGATGTACAGACAAAGATTTCTGACACAGCCCAGGTGGGTTTTTTCTGAAATCCCTCCCATGTCACTCATTCAGTACTATAAAATAGTGACTCAGTGTATATTATATAGGCATATAATATACACTGAGTCACTATTTTCTTTCTAACATTGGAATTTTTGAAGGCACTAAATTAAGTATAAATTTCACACAGAGAATTCAGACACTTAAATAAAATAGTGGAGAGTAAATGTAGTGTACTTTATAACAAAAAGTCAGTGATTTCAGACACAGCCCTGGATTACTCTGATACTAAAGAACAAGACTGAAACATCTGAAAACACCTGTCATTAGAAATATTGTTTGCTGCTTAGCAAGGTGTGGTCTGAGCAGAAGAAACTAAACAGCCTGCTCATCAGTGGTGATCGGCACTGCTACTGTAAGACGCCCAGCTCAGTATCCCTGTATGTTTCTTACAACAGTCTACTTGCAGTTACATAACAGAGGCTGATGCATGGACCCGCCATGTGCCTCTCAAAATTTAACATTGTAGTTGTGGCGACTTTGCGCAGCTCCTAGCTGATGATTGGCTCCTGGCTTGTGCTACAGACTGCTCTATTTTTCTGAACTTATTGTCTGTTGGGTACAAAAGTTCTTGGTATACATTCCACAATTTACATCGATTCTTCCTCAATATGAGGTAGGAGAGAACCCCAATTTGCCCTGTCATTTTACCCTCCTACCTTTACTGTACCGATCTCCAGTGTTCACTCGTCCTGTTGATATTCAGTCTGTCTGTCTTATGCTCCAGCCATTGATACTTCTGGTTAACCCAATCCAGCCTGCTCTCCTGCCCACCTACTAATTCCTTTCCACCACTCCTCCTTCCCTACCTCTACATCCCTGTTTCTCAGGTTTATACATGTACTAATAATATCTGAATTATATCTGAAATATACATACATGCCCATCACATTTATCAAACATCTTGATGTCGTAGATTACACAGAAAACATTACATAATATCATAAAAAAAGAATACACTACATGAACAAGAACGAACACACCAAGGATAAGTTCAAAATAATATCATTAGTATCATTACTTTGATGCCTATGACCACTCCACCCCAAAGTGTACCTGTCCTCCAGGCAAACCAATCTATAGCCACTCCTGTCCTATTGCCTTGTTAGGGACTGCTCTAATCAGCTGGTGGTCACACAAAGCAATTTATAAACATTGTGTTTCCTGGACAAAAAATATTGCTTTATCAGCTCAGTAGGTGACAAGGAGGGGAGGTTTGATATGGAGCATAACATTAGTCCAGACAGAGCGCTGAAGTTATCCTTGTATTAACTGACTGGCAACAGAGGTATCATTCATGCTTCACTATCACTGGCACGTTCATCAGTTGCTTGGCTATCAGCTGACTGGTACAAATCCAAGAGAGATTTGAGATAGAGAGATTTTGCAGAACAAGAATTGCATGGCAGAGTGCATTTCCCACAAAGGGATACTGTGTCTATATATAAGCAGATACACACATACAAATGGACGTCTGCTGACACAATCTTAAGAAATCATGTTATTTCTATTGCATATTAACAAATCAACAGAAACTGGCACTGCTTAAATCCAAGTTGACACAACATAGAATAGAGAAAATCAGAGCACTGGAACAGTGGTATATAGATGTCAAGGCAAATCTCACTCTATTTTATGGTCATCCCACCATTCAGCATTAGCATGCCTACATCTATCTCCCAATTTAACTTGTCTTTAGTGTTTTTGCACTGAGAAGAAATACCGCTTGAAGTGAATTGCATTAGTATGACAGCAAAGAAAGAGATGTGTATGTATGTGTGTGGTGGTGGTGGTGGGGAGGTGAAGGTGAGGGACGGGTCTCCTTTAACCACATTGCTTTTGTTAAACTCTCTTCACGCTCCATGTGGTGCCGGGCATTGAGGTAATTTCACACCTGACCGGCCTTTCGCCGGCTCCGCCAACCGGCACCGGGCACCCTGGCGGGGTTGCCATGGAAACAAGGTGGAAGCTACTGCCAATGTCAGTCTGTTAAGTGACTGTTTAACATGGAGCGGAGCATGCTGCGTCTCATCTGTTGATGATTTGACCCCCTGGGCTGTTGGAAAATATGTCATTATCACAGGTGTCTGTACAGGCAGCATGGAGCTCCAGTATTTTATTATCTGCAGCCTGAATCACAGTGAGGTCACATGTAAAAGGCTTTATGTATGCACTGAGGATGTGATGGAGTGTTGAATGGCTAAGAGCAGAGACATGCCCACACACCAGTCCTTCTGCCATAAATGTACTGGAATTTGCAGCCTAATGTTGACCTACCCATTTATGTCATCACATCATCAATTTATGCACTGAAATTTAGAAAAAAAATGGACAGCAAAACAATTTCTACAGATTACTATAGCTCAGGTCCAGAGTAACATTTCTCAACAACTAAGGGCCAGACTTTCATGAAATTTACTGTCGACAGTCATTGTCCTCAGCTAATGAAATCTTAATGATTTCTGTGTCCCCCTAATTTTCCAGTTGTACAAAAGACATTCAAAACCAATGTGCCTGATCACATTCATGCTCCCCAGATGACAAACTCTGTCCTCTTTGGACACTTTGGACAAATGTAAATTTTGTACACAAGATACTCAGAAACCAATATTCCATTCAGACCAGCCCAGTAAAACAGATCCAAACCTGTGTTTGCGGTATTACTGTTCGGGTCAACGTGCATCAGCTGACCCTCCATCACAACCCTACTCTCACCAGGGTCGGACACAGGTCGGCCCAGGCATTTCCATCAGGGATGAAAGTGTATTTAATAATACCAGTGTTTAAACATCACTGGGAAGTAATCAAGTATATTTACTACTTTACATGAGTGCAACTTTGAGGTACTTGTATTTAAATTTCATACTACTTTATGCTTGTACTTTTGTTGATTGTACTTTTTTACTTCACATTTTTCTGACAGCTGTAGTTCGTGGTTACTGTACTTGGCTTTTTTGTGAGAGGCCATAAGCTGAAAATATACATAAAATATATATATAAATATAAATGTACATTTCGCTGATAATACTTTTATACTTTTACTTAAGTAGAATTTTGAATGCACAACCTTTACTTGTAATGGAGAACTTTTACATTAATGTATTAGTACTTTTCCTTACGTAAAGACTGAATCCTTGGTCCATCACTTGACAGCTGTCTTATCTTATCAAATGTGAACATGCACGTCTCTTGTATTACAGGAATATTATTGGCAGATTAACATGGAATTTGCTGAACATATTTGTGCTCCCTGAAGGATGAACCCTGAGACCTTGTGGCCTTTATATAATCATAAATATATAGCATATATTATACTAGCTTTCTTGTGTAATATAAAATACATTCTGAATATCACAAATTGAGACTGTCCTCATCTGAAAAATGATTGCATTGTTCAAAGGCTAAAAACAATCCGTGTATGTTTTCCCAAAAAGCGGCGTCTTGTGGTTGATCGCATTCTATCAGAGGCAAAGGCAAACCTGGTCGGGAGACCACAGCTCACAACCTGTCTCCTACCAACAGACCATGCCCTTTTCCTATACAGAACTAGTTTGTTTGAGTTACCAAAACATAACCAAAGCTTAACCATAGAGCTGGCAGATTAGAAAATGCTCATATGAATCAATTTTGTAAAGGTCATATGGGTTGTTTTGGTGGGCAATTACAAACAACCTATTTTATTGTCTGACAAAAAATCTTAACTTAAGGTCTACTTGCTAACTTTTCACGGTCTCACTCAGTGGGTAGAGTTTGCGGAATTGTCATGGAGATAACTAGTAACGTTTGATATTTATCAACATAATTATTAACCAATAATATGTTCAGAAAAGGAGGAGTGGGAGGAGAGACGTGAGGGAAAGATACCATGTGAGGTGAAAAGGACAGGTGCATGCCGGTGTTCTAAAAACAACAGGAAGTCAGTTATTGCAGTTTGGGCAGTGACTTGGCACACTCACCAACATGGTCAACAGTTGGAGCTGCAGCAGTCAGGGGCGGCTCTAGGGTAAGATATCTGGGGCTTAGCCGTGAAACTAGGCAGGGGCAGGGTGAGGCTGGCATGCATTGACTTGTGTCATTGTTTCACTCCAACCACTATGCTAAAAACATATTGGTTTCATTGCAGCTATGATTTGGTTTTAATGATGAATAAATACCACACATTATCAACAGACAGGGATTTTAAAAAAATTGGGTGCTTTGCTAAAAACATTTGGGGCTTAAGCCCCATAAGCCCAACTCTACTGCAGCCTATGGCAGCAGTGGCTATGACACACAGCTTGTGGATATTAAGGTACTTGGTGCCCGATTGCCGCAAAATCTTTCTCTTTCTTGGGGTACGCATTTGATTCAGTTTAGTCTAAGGGGGGCCCACGATTTGGGCTTTGGACTTTGAAAACCCCTGGGTTAGACAATAGGTGTCTACAATGATGACATTTAAACATTTAACCAACAACATGACTATTTTAAAATATATTCATGAGAATTACAGCACCTTCAATAGGTTCACAGACTGCAAAAGACTGAGATGAGTTAACAGGAAACATAACTTATTGAGAGTAAAAGCGTGTTCAGATTGAGATAAAGGAAAGGACACTGTAGTAGGTTACAGTACATCTAATAATAGAAGAAGTGGATGGCAGAAGTGGATTGCTTAGCCAAGCCTCCTCTTTTACACAAGCTGACCTGCCTATAAACATCAGCATTCTCTGCATTTCATTATTTTCATGTCAGAAAACAGTGTTCCTCATACCAGACAAGCTTGAAATGTCATTATAGCAGTGAAGCTCCAGGACAGCTTCATTTCCTCATCAAAGTAGGAGCCACGTGGAACTGGATTAGTGCCATCATTACATTTTCAGAACAGGTTGTCCAAAAATAATCTGATTAAAATATATAATCTTATTGTTTGTCTTTCATAACTATAATACACATAATAATCAGGACTCTTTGCTGCATATAATGTTCAGACATAAAGCTTTATTTTTTTTAACAGGATACAGATAAGTGCAAAAGCATGTTATTATTCTTTGAATTCTATTTTTTGTAAAATCTTTAATATCTTGAAGCAGTTAACATGTGGAATAAACAATGAATCGTATATGAATGATATATGAATATAAAAGTAGGAATAACATTTTGAAATGAGCTGAAATAGAAACAAAATAAAAACCAAACTGGAGGAAGGAGGTCATTTTGCTACTGACAGACAAGGTAGCCTACATCAGAGAAAACCAATGGAATTTGGGATTACAGTTTCAAGTGCAAGCAGTGAAGTGATTGCAAATTAAATCAGTATCAACTTTATTTTTGTTGTTTTCACCCCTGAGAAAGAAGAAAAACGCAACCAAATTAAACAACAATCGTTTTTTCCATGTCCTCTACAATGACACATAGAAGCGTTTTCTGATCTGATGAACCTATCAGCAGGATGACATTTATCTGTACCTTCCAAAACAGTCACAAATCACTGTTGAAAAATCAGTTTTATGATGTGACAGTGCTATGGTTAAGGTTTGGTTAGTTTTAGGGAAAGACCATGGTTTGGGTTAAAATGACTACTTTGTCATGGTTAGGGGACTTTTGTTGTCCTTTCTAGAAGGCACGGACCTCTCCAGTCGCACAGAGAACAACCTCATCATCAGCAAGACAAAGGAGCTGATCATCGATTTTAGGAAAAGGAGGCAAAGACACACATCCCTGTCTACATCAGCGGAGCTGAGGTGGAGATCCTCACACATCTCCACCCTGGTAAAGACAGGTCAGAACAACTGTATTTCTTAAGGAAACTTAAAAAGGCAAAATATCAGTGCCAACTTCTTGTTAACTTTTACATACGAGCAATAGAAAGCATCCTAACTGGAAACATTACAAACTGGTGTGTTATGCTAGTTTTATATATAGTTTTTATAAGTAACTATATATATTGTTTTTATTTTCTATTTAAATCTTTATTCTATTCTAATTTTTAAATATTTGTATATACTGTACGTTCTGTGTGTTGCATGAAGGGGATAAAACTTTCATTTTATCGGGCAACCCAACCCTGTGTTGTATAATGATAAAACCTTGTAAGGCTTGTAAATCTTGTAAATATGGTTATGGAACAATCAAGGCCATGCTAAAAGAAAACATTGTTGACTGTAAGTAGGAAACAGGAAGCAGTCTCCCATGTTAAAGCCTAATGTTTTGTTGACCTAACGATCCTCCCCAACTTTCTCTTGTCTTCCTCCTTTGCTCCCATCATAATTACAACAGCCACTAGAAGGCTTTGTCACTTCAACGTGAACAGATGTTGTTTTGGGGGACTGGCTGAAACGACTGATTCTGTCATTCTTCTTGGGAGGACAGTCTCAATAAAAGAGGTTTAAAGGGATAGTTTGGATTTTTTGAGCCATACGTGTCCTATTTCAAAGAGCTGCTTCTCCAAACTGGGAGCGCGCCGATCACCATCTACTGTAGGTAATACATTGACTATGGAGTACCTCATACAACCCCACTTCAAAAAATCTGAACTATCTCTTTAACATTCTCTCAAATGTGCTTTTGGAGATAACAGCTACAAGAAAGCAGCTTTTAAGTCACAAATTTCACTTTTAGTAGTTGCATGCCCTGAGTCCGTGACATTTATCAAATAATAAATGTGAATAATATTAAAATGTGAAATTTCTGCATGTAGTGATTGGGGCGTGATATTTATGAATAATTTTGAAGGACACCTCCGTAACCTTATTCATGATTAGGTATTTATGAGGAAGCATCCAGACCTTCTTCCAATATATATCATTTACAAACCGATTCCAATATGCTGTGACATATGGAATACAGACAACATCTCTTTGAAATAGGGCACATACGGCTCTATTATTATTTTGGGGATGTAGTGAGAAACACATTTTTCCAACTGAGGAGTCAGCTGGGTTGGGGAAAGACGCGTGTCTGGGTGCAGGCCTAACTACATTCCTAAAAAGCATTAAGGTGCCTGTTGGAATGGCATCAAAAACTATAGCAAATTCCTTAGAGGTTACTGGGAAACTGTGTGTAGATGAGAATTGATAAGAAGTGAACAATAGCCCCTCCCCACTGAACAACTGACTCACCAGCAGAATCTGATTCTGAACCCATCTCTCAAAGAAAAGTGATTTGTTCTTAAACAAAATGTCTCCAAATGTATTCCAAATAAGATACCTGTGTGGTGAGAAGTGCTTATACATCAAAGACCAGGCTAGAATCATTTCCTCGGATAATTAATGTTCTTTGTTCATGTGGTATTTTTCAAGCCCTGGGCCCATGGAATCATCCTAGCTTCCCCCCTTTTACAGTCCCTGAACACATACAGTAAATATAGCATATACATATGTATATATGTATAAGCCATATTTATTCATATATCTATTTTATCTCTATGCTGTGTTAATGAATATAGGTATATAAATTATATAAGTATGTAAATAACGTAAAAATACAATAATAAACATGTACAACCTTGCTCCACACCAGTACATGAACGCACAGGCTCAGTGACATGTGAGCTGATTTGATACTTGATCTTTTCAAGGCTAATCAGGTTAATTTGTTACACCTGATGGACATACAACAATATAATCAACCATAATGTATAAAGCTCACAGGTCATCAGAACAGAGGGTAGAGACAGCTCTGCGTCACCACATACCACCACAACCATTAACATGCTCAGAGACCTACATAATCAGCACAGACACCCTGTCAGGCTCTATTTGAATTAGAAAAATTAGTATGCCACAGCTCTACAGTATTATAAAACATTGTGACAAAGTGTGAAGTGAATGAACTTCCTCCTGAGGGAGTTAACTGTGTCGGTCTTCTTCTTTTACTGCCACTAAACCTCATCATCAGCATTCTTGTTATTATTTACTTAACCTTGAATCGCTGCCTACACACGCACAAACAGGTAACTCTACATTTACCCAATAACTGTACTTCCATTTCATACAGTCTTGTAGGATTAAAATTCTATCTGATTCTTTTTTCAGTGTGAAATTATTATAGATAAAAGAATACACATTTTCAGAAAAATGTGGCAATATTTTAATTACAACTTCATTGATAATATTGTGACTATATTCTGAAAATTATTACTTTACTCTCACACCATTACCATTTTATTCTTGAAATCTTGTTTGTTCACAAAATGCTATTGTCAACGTAAAACCCAGCTGCACCTGCATAACCTGCACTCTACATCTACAGTATACAGTATGCTGCTTACAGTTCATCCAATCAATAATGCTTCTCTCTGAGAAGAACCATGCCTCTGAGGGGGCACTTCCAACTTTTCAGATCAATTTTCTTTATTAATATGTATTGGGGGGAGTCATTCTGCCTTTATTCAAAAATGGACAGTAGAGAAATGCAAAAAATAAGGAGAGAAATGGCATGACAGGAATTGAACTGGGACTTTTTGATCACAATATATGGTACTGTACATGTGTTTACCACTCGGCCATCCCAGTGTCCCCAAACTTGTGTTTTTCCTGTTAATACATTTTTACTTTATGAAAATCTTGAATGCTATTTTTCTTGTGATAGAGCATTTTTCTACATTGTGGTATTATTACTTTCTCAAAGGCACAATCTGTAAACCTCATTTAACTAAAGTTTCACCTGGACTGGAATAAGTTGTGACTTCCACATTGATTGAGAAGTTTTTCACTATACTCAAATTAGCTGTTGACAAAACAAGATTTGATCAACTTCCTTGTTCTGAAGCTTTGGTCTTCACCAGCAGATGGAGTTTTCCTCAGTTGTCATGGAAATGTAGATATTAAAATTGTCCATTATTCTGAGCACTTTTAGGACTTCTCCTCCATGTTTACCTTGAGCTTGACACATTATTCTTGACCTTGGACCTATCACACAATACGTTATGTCACATTCCTGATAAAAGGAAGCTTGATATTCACAAGAAAATTAAATTAAATATTCCATGAAACTCTAAATCTTGATGGCTGGCAATATTTACATGATGTACGCACACAATATCTGAAAATACATTTTGTTCATTTTATTGAAGCTCCTCTTGTCATGCCCAACTTACCTTCTCTTTCTCACCCCCAACACTATGGAGACACACACACTAAAGAGTGTGAAAATGTGACTTCTTCTTTGCCATTTTCCTGGGGCTGGAGATGTGTTGTGGTGGTTAAGGGCGGCCCTCTTCCTCTTCTCCTCTGTGCTCTGATTGGACGCAGCAGGAGTGTGTGTTATGGCGGCAGGCCTCCTGCACACTCTCCATGATCAAAACCCCTTTTTACAAAATAATAAGCCAGCTCAATACACACAAACGCACACATCCATACATAGAGTTGCGTGTTAGCCATTATCTGGCAGCATGCAGGCCTGCTGGCTGTGTGATCAGGGGTTACAGGCAGCAGCAGGCGGTGGGTGGCTGCCTCCCCAGATGTGGCTTCCTCAGGGCCTATGACCATGTGTCTGATGCCTCTCGCAAATCAAACACCTCCACCTCAAAGAACCTGTTACCATCCTCTTGAAATGTAAAAACCACAGCTGAGCTGTCAGAGATGTGACTGAACATTTAATAAGCTCAGGGCACATGGGGGTCAACATGGTGGGCGAAGAGCGACTAGGTGATTGGGAGGGGTTTTAACATTCAAATACCTGCAACTGTCCTTGCTGGCTATTCAAATGACTACAAGGACTGCAGAGTGAAGTGAAAATCTGGGTTTGTAACTTTCATTTGATGTAAATGACTCAGGTCAAAGATCAGATGTAATAATTGTTCACATTTGTTAATTTGTGGTATAAATACAGTCAAATTGAAAGATTTTGAGAATATCCACATATTTAATTTACATATAAAATAAATCTATCAAGCTATCAAAGCGCTTTCTGTGTTCATGTCGGTTGAGGTTTCCCACGTTAGTCTCAACAAAGAAAGTACACTCTTAGTGGTGCCCTAATTTTAATTCAAGGTTCAACTTTGCAGCAATACAGGTAGTTGTCTCTGAATTGCGGGCTTAGTGGTTAGCACTGAGGTCCTACATCTTGAATCCATGGACCTGTCGGGGCCTTTCTCTGTGGACTTTACATGTTCTCTCCATCTGCATGGATTTTGTGAAGGCCCAGTCACATGTCTCCTAGGTTCATAGGTTGAGTTGGGTTTCCTCAAAGCTTTTGATTTTACCTCCATTTTGTTATTAGGTGATGGTCAAATACACGTTAAACAGTGACACTAGGCACGGACTGGCCATCGGGAGCCTGGCCAGCTGATTGGCCCGCAGTGTCATGCTAGTGTTAAAACTGCAAAATGAAATGGTTAGATCAAAGGCAAAGGAAATGGCAGCAACAGTCACTCAGGACTGTCAGCCCCCTGCCTGCTTTTAACCTAATGGTATAATCTCTGCCTGTCATCACGTGTGATTGGTCGCATGTGTGTAGGCATCAACACAACATTCAGTCTTGTGTGCGGTGTGTGCAGAGAAGGACAGAAAGAGAAAAGGTGGAGCTGAGAGGGAGCGAATTAAAAGGAGAAAAGCTCTGGAGGAAAGTGCAGCTAAATTCTGCTAAATTACAAATACGTTCACGAGCAAGGAACATGGTTAGTGTTTTATGGCATATGATGGTTATTGTTTTATGAATACTGACTACCCTTCCCGAGTTAATTCTATGTTTTAAAAAACAAATAAATGGCATTAACACTCAATCATGTAGGAACGCAAAAGATGCGTATGCATGGAGATAATATAACAAATAAAGAGCTGTATACTCTTTTCTGTCAGGTGGAAGTATTCAGTTACTCAGTTACCAGACCTTCATGATGATCAACACAAGTCCAGTCAGAGCTCTGAGGAAATGCCAGGTACAAAACAAACACTCCAAAAGTGCACAAAAGTCATACATGTACAGATATTTATTCCTGTAGCCTTCATTATGGAAGTGGAATTGACTACCTCTGTAAACTGAAGACACTTAGTTTAAAAAAAGATACGCCAATGGTATAATCAGTACACTGTAAAACTATTTTGGTAGCACTTTACATTACAGCCTAGTAATAACATGGTAATTGTGGGGTAATAGTTTGATAATAAAGAGGTAATAATTAAGTAATACCATGTAATTACCAAAGTAATAACCAGGTAATAGCTTGGTATTAACAATGGGTATATCTGGGTAATATTAGACTGAAATGTATGTAACAGGGTAATAAGGGGCCAAAAACAAAGGGTAATAATGGGGAAACACATTTCAAGATGGCAACAAGGCAAAACTATATAGTAATAATTTAATAATAATATTTTGGTAACAATATGGTAACAATAAAATGGTTATATTGGTGCAATATTATTAAATTAAAAAATGGTAATATGGTGACATTAATGGGGTAATAACCTTAAAATAATGAGGTTTAATGGCATGGTAATATTAGAATAAACCAAACATCAAGAGGCATAGTGATTACCCTGAAATACTTGTGTAGTTTGCAAAATGTTAAACTACCTGTTTCTATTTATTTTCACGTGTTGGACGTCTTCAGGGTTTTTCACTATAAAGGCCAAGAAAAAGATTCACAACACACACTCCAGGTAATCACTATGCCTCTTGATGTTTGGTTTAGTAAAAAGCCTTTCACTGGTAGCCTACAGTTCATACTACCTATATTACCTATACCCCAGCCTACTTACCTATAATATTGTTACTAAAATATTATTACTAAATTATTACTATACATTTTTGTCTCGTTGCTGTCTTTAAATGTGTTTCCCCATTATTACCTTTTGTTTTTGGCCCCTTATTGCCCTGTTACAAACATCTACACATCTAATATTACCCAGATATTCCCATTGTTAAAATAATTACCTGGTTATTACTTTGGTAATTACATGGTATTACTAATTATTACCTCTTTACTATCACACTATTACCCCACAATTACCGTTTATTACCTAGCTGTAATGTAAAGTGCTACAAATATTTCAACTAAACACTTACTTACTTACTTACTACTAATTATTAGTTACTTGCTTATTATTAGTAATGGCTTGAGATCTTCCTGGCTGCTGTAGTTTGCATCCAGTTTGTTACCTGTGTTCTGACATGGCATTCCTCCAGCAAAAGAGAGAGCCTAGGCATTGACTTACTTATATACTACACTTATGGTGGGCTAGAAGAGCTGCATTAATTTGCCCTGTTAATTGTTGAATGTGTTCATATTCAAGTTAAACTG
Organism: Oplegnathus fasciatus; assembly: GCA_003416845.1. Lineage (NCBI taxonomy): Eukaryota > Metazoa > Chordata > Actinopteri > Centrarchiformes > Oplegnathidae > Oplegnathus > Oplegnathus fasciatus. The sequence continues at coordinate 386,569 of NTHP01000345.1, read as the reverse complement.
GTGTGTGGGCCTGACTTTCTTGGTCCCTCACAGGTTTTCTCTGGGTGCTCTGATTTCCTCCCAGGGTCCAGAAGATATGCAGGTTAAGTGAACTGGTGACTCTAAATTTCCCTTGGTGTGCATGGTTGTCTGTCTACATGTGTCAGCTTTGTGATACACCCTGTTGTCCTGTTTAAGGTGTACTGTACCCCCAGCCCCACGACTCTGCACAGGATAAATGGGTAGAGAAGATGGATGGACGTTTGCACAGTAAGACATCATGGTAAAAGACAGACAGATATATACAAGTGGGAAAGAAGCCAGAAAGTCAGATATAACCTCATCCTCAATATGGAAAAATTTAAATCAAGTGTAATCATAAACGTGTGGCGGACAAGATGAAATAAGACGATTGAATGACAAGAGTACATAAAAGAAGAGTAAAAAAAGAACATAAATGGATGAAATAACTGAATCTTGAAGACATTCAATTATCTGAATCAAGGGTCTAAAGACAGAGGGTGTTGTATGCTGTAAAGCCCTGTGAAGCAAATTGTGACTTGTGATATTGGGCTATATAAATAAAATTGACTTGACTTGGCATGAAACAAAGTAGATGGCTTTAAAGTTGACTTCAAGCTGTTCCAGAGAGAGGTGCCTCAATATTTAAGGGTATATTAGTATTAAAAAGTATGACAATAAGGTAAATGAAGACCTGGTAGACTATGTTTGAAGGTCAGGAAATGTATTTTAAAAAAAACATTGAAAACACAGGGAGATTATGAGGTACATACAGACATTAATACATAAACATGTAAAACTAACAGTTAAAGTGAGACTATGCAGCTATGCATATGTTAAATTATAAAACGTAGTGTTACGGCCGTAGTGTGTGTATGTGTGTGTTTCTTTCTGTTCTCTCCTGTGTCTCTCTCCAGGTACCGCCCTCCCCCTCCTTACAGCTACAGAGAGTGATCAGTCACACCGGTGTTCACTCACTCATCAGGGCCTGGACTTTAAAGACCTGGAGAGAAGTGCAGACGGGGTCAGTTGGTCATTCGGCCAAAGGGTTAGTTTTCATTGTTACTGGGTTTTTCTTGGGGACGTAACATATCTGGAGGCTCGTCCAGGATAGAAAAGGGAGATCATGAACCTTATTTATTGTATAGGCCAGTGTTTCTTTTGTGTTAGGTTAATATTTCCAGTGGCTATCGCGGTGAGTATTGATGTCTGGATGTCCATTGTCTAGCCATCATTAAACATTAATCAGCTTCCTTAGATAGACAGGTGAGGGTCCAGCTGGGCTGTAACAGCCTTTCCATTTGGGCACTCTTTTATTATTTTGGATAAGGGAAGTAGGCCTTTCAGGGCTCCAGCTGCTGAAGTTAAGCCTTTCCAGTCACCTTGAGTCCAGCACGCTCCAGAAGATAGGTAGGTATAGTTTTGGGTTTGGCAGGATCTGGGGGACTTGTTTCCGTAAGGCTAGGTTGGTATTTGCCTGTTTTGCATGGGTGTGGCATCAGGCATCAAGGTTATCGTGTTCGCCACTGGTGGATGTGAATCGTAGTCCTGCATGGTGAGATGTTGCAATTAGGCTATTGTATTAGCCTCGCATTGCCTAGCAGACACGACGTTGCTAGTTTTGGGCTACGTTATGCTGTTACTCTTGTTTGTTTCTGGGTGAGTATGGCAGCATTTGATTTGAACTGTGCAGGGTTGGAAGCATTCTTAAATAGCCCGCTCGAGTTGTGGTGTGTACCGAGGTTTACTCCCTTTTGGAGGGAGGGTGTTTATTAATTAACGATCATTTGCTGGTGATATTTTATACATAACCAGATTGGCTTTTCCCTTTTATGAAAACCTCGTTTTCTGTTCTATTCTGTGGCCTTTGTTCTGAGTAAGTGACTTTTGATTTTTTAATAAATTCCTAATTTGTTCTGATACATCTGTTTTCTTTGCTTCTTCTTCCCTGGGTTAATTTTTATTGTTACTCCCCTCATACCCTGGGCTCTTCTTGGGGCCGTAACATATTTGGGAGTTCGTCCGGGAAAAAACAGTAGCACAAGTAGAGAATAATCATAAAGTCAGGTACACAGTGATATATATTTAAAGTTTGCTAACATTAGCTAACATGACCCATGTAAGCTACTGGTCATACCAGACCAAATAAGACTAATGCAGCAAAAGCCCTGAGTGTACTGAGGTGAGCAAGGGTGTATTTCATTTCTTATGAATTTAACTTTTGCTTTTAATGAGGAAGATTGTGTTATGTCACCTTTAAAAAGTCACATGATCGTGCTTTAAAAAAATTAATTTTCCAAAAATCTGAAGAGTTCTTGTCAAGAACTGAAATTAGTATAAAAATAAGTAATAAGTATAAATAAGTATATAGCTAGGGCAGAATCGGTTAATAGCACCGAAGGCAATATTAATCTATGGATAAATTAATTTGTAGTACAAAGTTGTAGGAGGAAGACTTTCCCCTAAGAACATTTTGTGAAAGACACTTAAGTCCATAAAACATTTGATTCCATAGTTTTACTACTGTAGTTTGTTGTAAAGATTTCATTACATAAAGCTACATAGATGTTTTCACTGTAGCATTACCAGCTTTCAACGATTTCATTCAGCACACTGACTCGTCTCCCCTGTTAAGTACTTGTAATAAAAGCCAATGCTTCAATTAAGAAACAAGGCTATCACTGTCAATTAAGCTGATAGTATTCAGTTTACATTGATGGATAGTGACACATGTGTGGAATGTAATAGATGGCTGAATTTAAAACTTGCTGTAATCCTTGAAGCAAGAAAATGATGCATATCTTGACATTCTGCAGGTGAAGAAAATAATTAGAGAAGAAGATTCTTATTTATACAAGATTCTTATTCTCTTAGTAATCAGAAAAATTCAGTTCATGTTAGTTTGAAAAGAGGCTCTCTGAGGCTTTATGTTTGTTTGTCTTCTTTTCCTCCACTCAATCTCTCCTCTCTGGGCGGATAAGCAGCAGCAGCTAAGTTTAATGATCCCTGCTTGACCTTCACAGCCCCTTGTGTCCCTTGAGTGAGTCAGGCTGAGACTATAATAGCCGCGCTTCATATGTTTAGAGCCACATGGCTGCAATTCAACTCCATCCTTGGCTGTCGACATTGTGTGTGGATCATCAGAAAATCTTCAGCGTGTTCAAACTGTGTCTCCTTCACCCGGTGCTGGCCTCATCTCTGGCTCCCTCCTGCCAGGCACCACCAGATCTGGAACGCGCACAACGCTTTTAAACATGGCTGCCAGAGCCATTGGTGTAATTGTCTTGGCATTGGCACGGATGCCACACCATCGGTGCATAAATTACTATGGTCAGGAGACAGAAGGATGAAAAGGATTGTTTTTAGGAGGGTGGTGAAGGAGAGGAAAGGGAGGATGGAAGGGCGGAAGAGGGAGGGAATGAGCGAAAGAATGTAAGAGAAACGATTGTCTCCAGTGGCAGTAAATTGGATTGAGATCTATTGCCAATGCGACAGTCCTTTCAACCTGAGTGTGGGAGGGAGGCATTAAAAATTCAGTCATTTTCAAACATGACCATCACTTTGGAGAGATAATGAGTGTCCTGAACGCTGGCTGACAAACCCACCCCCGACCCGCTCTTTTCTTCCCTGCGCCTACATGAAAGATAACACTTCATTTAACTGTAGAGATGGAGACATGAGTGATGATGAGAATTCCCCAGCAATGTCTTCCCTCTAAAATACTGTTGCTAATCAGTTCAATGCGTCACTGAGCTGAATAAACTCTCCAAGTAGTCTCCTAGTCCTCTCACAAAGGCTTGTTTTGATCAGCGCATTGAGATTAGTGGCAGTTTCACCTCTTTGTGTTGTTAAAAGCACTGACGAGCTTTCAAGGTGATGCAGCTCGAGTTCTTACTGTCCTCTAAAAATGCACAATTAGGTGTTAACTCATCAATGTATTCCTCTAATGACCCACTTGACCACTGTGCACAATGCAGGTAATTAATATTCAAACACTAAAATACCTGAAAGAACCATGAAAGATAAAGAAATAAAGATCTACAGGGATCTTTATTGTTAGCTAAAGCCTCTGAATAATTATGCTTGTATGTGTCAAGCAAATGGCACATTAGAGTGTTTGGAGGGATGTGATGCCCCTGTCACAGTAGGGTGGAGAAAAAGCAACTTCAGCCGATGTCAGGCTGGCTATTAACGAGACTGTCCACAAGACAAGTGGAGCGAAACCATTTTTGATTTCCTCCTGAATTACTTTCTTAGCTGCCAAGGGGTTCTCAGTGATCTCATGGGGACAGAGAGAGAGCATCCAGTAGTGTTAAGAGGGAGGGGTGACATTTGATTTGCCACTTTCTTCCTCTTCCCCCAGCATATTTCTTCTAATCTGTAATTTGCGTCTCTTAATCCCTCAAAGTACACTCCTGGAATTAGCCGGTTTTCCTGATGGAAGTGCTGGTCTGATCTTCAAGCTCAGCCCTGCGCAAATTCACAGCGATAATTCCCAACCTTACAGCTCAAAAACATTTTAAATCTGTCTGTGTGTGGGCACCCAGTATGTGCTTCACACACATCACATCACATACAAAGAGGCACCGACAGACATACACTTAGACACACACAGAGGATTAACCTTTGTCAAGTCTTTGGCGGTTTCTTGCCATTTTCTTTGGATTTGAAACCTGTTCAGGCTGGGATTCAGTGCAAGTGTGCAAAATGTACTGTACATATGTCACGATTCCTTGAATACTTTGGATCTCCTCCACAGTTGGATGCACTTTTATCACAGTTGGCAAATGGATATACAAATAGCTGCCTGACTGCTGAAAATACAGGCTACTTCATACCATAGTGGTCAAACATTAGCTTCAGTTGGGCTGGTGTCCACTGAACAGAGGTTGAATCTCACAGCGCTTTTGATAAAGAACACAGCAGACGCATTGATAGCAAATAAATCATGTTACACCATCTCTACCATTTCTTGCTTACTGCTGTATGTTTGTCAATGCTTGCAAGTGTAGGAAGTAGCTTGCTTGTTAGCAAGCATGTGTATATTTTGTGCAACATTTCTAAAACTTTTGCTAACAATTTACAGGATATTGTGCTAGCAGTGTTTCAGCAAAACTTCTTTAGTATTTTTACAAGAAGAAGCAATGACTATTTAAACATTTAAAGTTAAAAATGAAAAATACAAGTTGAACCTAACATATTCCAAGTGACAACAGACGTCGCAGTTGGTGCAAATTGTCACAGTGTTTCAGGATGCCTTTGCTGCCTTATAACTTTTTAATCAAAAGTGTTACAAGGATGAAAGAGATACCAGTTTACGCCCAAGACTTAACGCCTTCTCTTGATCTTGATGTTAATCGCAATAGGTAAATACATTTTGAGAACTCTACAAGAGTACAAAGTGTGCTAACAAGCTCCTGTCCCCCCCACTTGAAGAATGATTTGCTTTTTTCTCTGGTTGTTGCATATCGAGCCAAATGTTCAAAGGCATACTACTTCTGCTACATGCTGCTAGACCAAAATTCAGAGTTCTTCCCTAACTTGAACCAAGAAATTCAGGTTGTTCTATAAACAAGGCTAATGTAGTCTAAGCATTACTGTGACCCATCTTAGTTACAGCATGTTTTTGTCTTTGAGTCGGTGAGAGTGATTGTGTTTTCCGCTTTGATTAACCTGTGTATAGGCAGCGGACCTCTTGTTGCCTCTCCTTCCATGTTCAGCGCCATGTTCCTCTAATGAGGTTCCAATGTAGTGGATCCCATGAGAGACCAGGGAGGCGATTAAGAATTAAATTTCATTTCCACAAAGTCTTTCATTTAACCTCCACCTGCATACACCAATACAGCAGGTATGACATCTTTTGTTCTTTGGTGGAGGATCCAGACTGACTGCACCTCATGTGTTCTTTACTGAAAGATGTAAGTGCAGCCACATGGTGCATGTCTCCTCTTAGTGTCTCCTCTGCTCAAACTGTGGGAACACAGAGTGGTACACACATTAGAACAGCCTGGAATCCAGCAGAAAAGGAACTCGGGTTTGGCAGTACAAGGGGAAGGAAGAGTGCAACAGAAAAAAGATCTCAGAAAAAAGGAACCAATCCTTTGTAGTGACACATGGAACAAGATGTTTCACCAAAGAAAAATGCAAATTGCTATCAACGGAAACAAAATGTAACAGTATCAAACGCTCTTGACAATGAGAAGTCACACAAGACATGTCCTAATGAGGAGGAACAAAAAAATGAACCTCAGACATTTTAATCTTTTAAAACCCCGGCAGGGAGTACATTGTTAGACAAACCACATGTCAGTGTGTTGATTTTTTCCTCTACACTTTACCTTCCCTTTATTTATTCTTTTCAAGCCCCTGCAATGCATTTTAACAAGGTTGCCGCTCTTCGAAGACTTGGCCCATCACATGGGATCAGCGGTCTTGTCTGAACTTCGAGGGCCGACACCAGCTGTAAAACCTGTCTTGCTGACAGACAGCCATTAAACATGCACATGTACAGATGTGTGCAAGTGTACACTGATGGATGCCTGCATGCACAAATACAGTCCCATATAAATATTGTACAGGAATGTACATTGAAACAGCTTGACTCAAAGCAGGTTTCCTGCATTTTGTTGGTGGGCAGAGATGTAGTGGTATATACGTATAGTGGATGTAGTATGCATACGCCACATACAAAACTCTGGGCAGAGGAATTTACTGTATACTTCCCTAAAAATAGCCATTGATACATGTCAGTAATCATGTTGCAGAGCAAGGCTACAGGCAATCTTGCAAAAAATGTTTCATGTAGTCTGTGGTGGTTCCGCATAGCGGAGACTTTTGTTTCCGACTTTATTTCCCTGCTTTAGGGAGGAGCATCTCCAGAAGGAGATAATGAGACTGACATAATGTTAGATAAAGATGTTACACCAGCGACTGATATAATGGTTTGAAACATCAGTGGTAGTGAAGTGGCATTTCTTGGACTATGGCTAGACTAAAGGGCCAGTTATTTTCCATAACATATTACAGACAGCAGGCCATTCTGTTCAGATTACACTAGGTATCTGTGTACAGGTGGAGGCGTTTACGTGTTAATTTGCAGCATGTTGTGTTTGTAAAACTCAGTTTTGGAGCCTGAGAAACACCAGCTTAGTGTGGAAGGACGGCTGAAAAGATGAATTTCCGATTTTGCTTTTTGACTTTGTACACGGTCTTGATTTCTGCAACCTGGTTCTGCAAAGGACATCAATGGTTAAACGGCAACGATATAAGCTTATTGCAGATATATTGGTATCGGTACAAATGTAAGCTGATGAGTAGCCTCATAAATTCAGTATGGTTACATACATGTACTACCCAGTGACAATGGATAATCATAGAGGGGTATGAACATAAAAAAACAAAGTTTTTCCTGTGCAAGCAATTACACAGTATATCTGCCAACCTAATTGTTGTAGACACAGCAACGCAGTGTTTCAGTGCCAAACATACAAATGATAGTGTTGTGATCCATATTGCTACAAAGTCAAATATGACTTGTATTTCACATATAGTTCTTATAACTAGAGTTACAAACTGTGGTATTTTTCAAATACACAACTTTATAAGTAACTCAAAGGTACCCTGTGGAGTTTGTACCAAAACCATTGCTAATGACCAGTGGGGAAATTTGTTTGTATCTGTATAAGCACACTGACAAGAACACAGGTGGGCTGGTCACAATAAAAGGCCACTACATTTTTTTTTCTCTCAACAAAATTTGAGAGAAATATACCTATTGTGTACCAAGAAAAATTATTGGATTTTGTTAATTCAACTCGTGAAAAATGGGAGCAAAAACAAAAGTGTTGCGTTTATAATTTTGTTCAGTGTAAGTTAAACTACAGTAAGATGTGTAATGTTAAGTTACTGTTTGACATCCCGCAATTTCATCACATCCCATCCACATAATTTTTTATAACATGTGATTTCATTAAATCAGAGTTCTGCTCTGTGAAACATGACGCCGAAATTATCAGAAGAACTGAGTGAATTGTGAAGTCTGTTTGATAAGAACTACATGAAAAATGAAAGCATTATGGGTGGGAAATTAATGATACACAGTAACAAATGACTGTGTGCGACAGCATGCGTTGCACTCATCTGTGAAGCTGATCTGCTGTTAACAAGGTATATGATTTATCTAGTCACAGAGTACATAGCCTACACGCCAGGACAAACTAACACAACGTTTTTTATACATGTTAACCATCAATGAAATTGTCTCCTTTAAAAAATGTAGTATAAATGGGGAAATCAGTTAAAACGGACAGTGTAATCATGACAAATATATCATAAGACCATGAGAGGCTAACGATAAACAAAATAATTCCCAAAATATCTTTTGTTATTTTGTTTGTATTTTCTTATATGTTATGTCATATGTGTGAAAGAAAGAAAGAGAGAGAGAGAGGGGTTTTGGAGTGTGGCACTGCCTATGGCCTGTACAGAGTTACTCCTTAATGTTTTCGGTTGCTGTGTGTGCGTGTGTTATAAAGTGCCTTGTTCTATTGCTACCCGTACAGCATGGCTGTGGCTCAGCCAACAATAACTTGTCTTCTGATTAAGAATAAACCTGCATTCAGTGTGTGAACTTCTGTATGCCGCTTTGACATACAATATGTTGGTGTTCAATTTGTGTTCAAGTCTGTTGTCGTGTAAAACATTTTCAAACTGGTATAAAATGTTGTTGGCTATTCAAATTAATACAAAAACATGAATGTTGTGCAGCATTTAATATGATGTCATTATATAGACTTTATCTCAGCACCCCCAACTCCGACTGACTTCCAGCATCCATGACTTAATTCCCCAAAACAGAGAGAGTGGGTGGGTGGGGGGAATTTGTCCCTCTCAAACCTGCAGTAGCAGAGATTCAGGTCGTCAGCCAGGTCTTTGTTTGCCTCAGCGGGGGGATGGTCTTCTAGTTTGTAATGTTTGTGATGACAGACTCTCCCTGACTTTAATTCTATCCATAATAAAAGTTAATAATATAACACATCATGAAAAGAAAAAACTTTCTAATGACTGAAGAGAGTTGTTTATGGTTCTTCTGTTGTTCAGACCTACAATGAACACAGATTTTTAACTAGTAGAAAATAAATAAAATATCAAACTTATAATTCACTTATATACTACACTTATAATAAACACTTTTTCTGTGAAGCACCTCCTTGACTTTACTTTCATACACTGTCACTTTCAAGATTTCAAGTATTGCATTTGGATAAACAACACAGAAAAGGATGATCATCAAAAATAGGCTACAGCTTCTTGTTTTCAAGTTTTCAAGAATGAAGATGTAGACACTGTACTCAGCCCACCATATTGCACTGCAAGTAAAATCAGTCTCCTACTGCAAACTCAAACGTGCTATCAGGACAGCTGATCTGCTCTATTAAAATCAATAATATTTAACATAAACAACAATTAATTAAAATAGTTGTATGGGACCGTAATTTTTAGGATACAGGTTGCCTTCCCCTGTCGTTCCACATTAAGTTCCGCTCTGTTACATTAAAATAGGAGCAGAAATGTGGCTCTGCTGTCACAGCGCTCCCAGCGGCTGTTTTCATTTTTGTAGACTGGACTGCTCACATGTGCCACCTGGTGGTCGTTGGTGAAATCAGCTGGATAAAATAAAAGTTCCCCCCTCTATGTTGGGGCAGCTTTACTGGCACAGCAATCGCGCAAGATGAAACAAGTGACATCTGTAATAATGGCCAAAATATCCAGACCAACCATCTGAAATAGTGGGAATGCAGTCTGAGGGGCAGGTGGGCAACAGTGCGTTCTACGTTTCACAGAGAGATTTCAATGATGTGAGTTAATGTTGAAGCTGGGCAGGAATCAACATCAAGTAAAAGTAATGAACTCTCTCTGGGGAGGATTCAACTGGCTGGTTAAGCGGGGGACTAATCACAGAGTTTATGGTTTTAAAGAGGATTCTGGGATTATGACCCTGTTCAGCGATCAGTTGTGAAAAAAGGAGTTCCTTGCGTCTTTGATTGCATACTGATAAGTAGACATCATATATCTGAAAGAAGCAAGGGGTGCTGAGGTTTAAATGAGTTAAACCACTATGTTACAGTACTTGCGCTATTGGGAAAGTAATGGGAATCTAGTAATCTTTGAGAAGTTTAGTTATAAAGATAACTTGCTTGGTGTCCTGGTGGCTGGTGGTTAGAGTGGTTAGGTTCAAGGTAGGTACCATGTAAACATCATCTCATGAGTTCAAAGTTCTTCCTGTCTCTTCCAATCTTTCCTTCTTTCTGAAGAAAACAAACTATAAAATAAGACTATGATAACTGTTCTATAACTGCAACATTAATCCTTGCACTTAATCCTTCACACAGTGAAGGAGAGAGATATGTTAAGCAGAATCATTAATCAGTGGGCTTTACCTTGAGCTCAGCACTGCACTTGGGGGTATCTCACAATCCAGCCTTCAGCAGTAGATGCATAAACACAACAACTAATACTGGTTCACATGAGTGTTATTAAATTTGATGAGGCCGTCCTCCTGGAGCAGCGTTACCCAACGTGAACCCGCCAAAGAGTTCACAGAGCCACTGGTTGCCTGCATTAAAATACTGCATCAGGACAGAAGAGTGTGAGCACGTTGAGCCATTGAGTGGCTCAAATTGCCGATGCTGGGAAAAACTGCAGTAGAGCTCCAGCGTCAGCAGTTTCATCACTGCTATTTCCGACAACAAGAGTATTTTCTCCGATAAGGCTTTGTGTCTCTGCTTGGTTCCCTTTCCCCACTGCGATGAACAACGCTCCTCAAGGTCAACTCTGCCTACAGCTGGATCCAGGGCTCACACACGCACACACACACACTCACACACACAAACCCCCACACACACACACACACACACACACACATATACAGTCATTCACATACGTATATGCCCCTACACACAATTATAGTTTAACATAATGATACAACTGCAGATCCTTTTGTGTTTTTACGATGTATAAACTGCTGTGTTAGTAATACAGAGGGCTGTGCACTATTCAAAGCAGGGATTGAACAACTGATGACAATGTTCAATGCCTGCTATACCTACTGTATAAACAGGCACAGGTAGCGACATCACATCTTCTTGTTACAAGTCGTACTGCAGTTGTGCTGCATATGAATAAAACACAAGCTCATCCTTCTCCATAAAAAGACTGTGGCCCTCTGCAGACTTGGTTTCTGTTACTATATTCAGAGCTCATGGGTCAGTGCCTTTGTGATGTGCAACATATTTATATTCAATACAAAGAACAGCAATCCCTCTGGAGGAAGGATTGAGAAATGAGAATCCTATTGGAAAAAGACATGCAAATACAAAAATATTAATAACATGTTCCTATAAAGAAAATACAGAAGGCGATAGAACAAAGCTTTTTGGTGTGTAAACACATAAACAACCATAACACAGTTACAAACTCGTTCTCTTTGATTGGACACAGTGTGTCGGACACACCTCCCTACATTAGCCCTCTCAGCGGGTAATTGTTACATTTTGATAGTCGCTACAACATTGTCAACGGAAAACTCGGCCATGGAGTCACACAAGTACATCTTCTGATGCATCGCTGGACGAGTGCACGTAAAACGATGGACCACTCAGCCACTTTGGAGGCAGACGTAAACTAGCTGGAAGAATGGATGGACCACAGCACATAGCATCCTACAGTATGTGTAACTCAGCTTATTCATATTGTGAGTATTGCATTTATTGCTGTTGCTCAAGCTTGAATTAACGTGTTAAGATATGAGTGGATCACTCGTTTGTGAACATAAAGTGCCGAAGTTGGATGATTTGGAATTTTATCGTGCACGCACCGCTGGTTAATGTCAATGAGCAATCAGAAGATCAAAGGCTTTTTCAATTGTAAATGGAGTTGATACTGAAAATTGTCAAAAGAACAGTCACCCTCACTGAAAAGGACCTGGAGTAAAAAAATTGAGAAGCTTCAGAAAGAACGCCAATCCAGAGTGAATAAAATAAAAGGTGTCATCAATGCTCTGAAAGATCTCATGAAAAATAACAACAGCACTTTACACGTGCAAGCTCAGCTGGATATTTTGATGCAAATGTTGGAGGATGCAATTTCATTGCATGAGTCTCTGATGCCTTTAATACCTCATGAGGAACAACAAAAACAAAATGCGTGGTTCAAAAGCATCATTAAATATAACCATGGGTTTATTGAGGATGTAAAGCAATGGCTCTCTCTGAAAACGACAAACTGACAGACAGACTTGTCTCAAGACCAGTGTTGGGAAAGTTACTCAGGAAGTGTAATTAGTTACTTTTTACTTGTTACTCCTTTAAAAAGTAATATTATTACATTACTTATTACTTGGTATCAAAAGTAATTAGGTACGTTGCTCGTTATATTACTATATTACTTTCGCTACCCCCCCTCCAAAAAAGCAACGTACAACCTGTTTAGATAGCTCCTTTTAGAACTGAATCCACTTTATTGGACCAATAATTAATCTTTCAGGAGGAGTCAACAATCAGCCAAACTGCATAACTGCAAACATTACAGCCTCTTAAATCTGATGGGAGACAGTATATGTATACAGTATATGTATACATTAATTAGAATAAAGCAACAGTCGCTCCTGACTTTTTAACTAATGCTTGCATATTCCGTCAGAGCAGCAAGGAGTATTTTACAAAACATAAAACGATGCATAACACGACACTTCAAGCTGATCGTGTCCAGCTACTTGTTTTGTTATCTCTGCCCTGACATTTTAAGCCAGGTCCTAATGTTCAGAAGCAATGATTGTATCTCATTAGCAGAAGCTTCTCAAACCTCTTATTAGACAGTCGGTTCCTTCCAAGGGTGAGCACCAAACCTCCTAAACTAAAAAGCCGCCCCAAAGGTGTACTAGATGGGGTCGGAGTGTTGTACTTCATGTAGAACTGGTTCAGAGTCTCAACCTCATACCCCCCTTACCTCAAATAGTCCATTACTTCTCTTTCTGCCGAGTAGCTGTCCTCGGGCTCCGTCTCAAATGCAAAAAAGTCCATTTCATCATGGCTCGGGCTCCGTCTCAAATGCAAAAAAGTCCATTTCATCATGGCTGGCTGATGTCGTGGACACAGAGGCAGAGTCCACTGCAGGAGCAGTTGTGCAACACTCTGATGTCAGAAGCTTCTTCACAAGCTCTCTCCTACTCTCATCTCTCAGCCATCGGAGTTTGAACTTCGGACAACTGGCAACTGCAAGAAGTGCGTCTTTGCTATCCAGTACACAAGCAAAACAAGTCTGGATGGCCTGAAAAATACAATTTGTTCTATTTTTTATAATTCTATAATTACTGTTTATCAATTGAATTATTTTTTATGCGGGCTATTCGCTGTAGATCTAAACCATCCTTCCTCCCATGTGGGATCAATATCATAAATTTTGTTTTATTTTAGGCTATTTATTGACCCCTTTATTTGTTTTAATCTTCTGTTGCTGTGATGGTGAATGTCATTATTTTGACTACTATTGTTTTGATAATTGTACTGACTGCTTTAAAAACAAATATTCAGTAAGATCTGTGCCTTCTGTTCATGAATGCTGTAATGCAACAAATCTTCCCAAATAAATTCGCAAAAAAAAAAGAGGTTTAGGAATATAGGCATACCTTCACAATGACATCTGGAAGGCCAGCTGTCATCCTTGAGAGGTTGTCTTTCAAGGCAAGTGTCCTTGACATCAGGACTTCGAGGGTTGGTAGTAAAGTCCCATAACAACAGTTATCCCCTTGTAAGATGTCCAATGCTGCTGTAAGCGGTTTCATGACGACGCAGTACTCCCGCAGGAATTGGTACTCCTTGTTGTTGAGGCACTTAATTCCAAGTTTGACACACAGGCTATTCATTTCGTTCATGGGAATTTCAGTGATTCTGGAAAAGGAATTCCACCTTGTGGATGACAGCACCAGTAGCTTTCTTCGGCTGACTTCCTCGACATGTTCTGATGCAACTGTAGATCGACTTGCCTTGGTCCGAAGAGCTGTGCATTTTGCGATACTACTCCCATACAAAGCCTTGGTGTCTGCACTAGAAGTTGAGTATTTCTCAACATCATCAGTGGAAAGTAGGTTAATTGTATGCGATGCACACCTGTAATGTGGGGGAAGCGTGAACTGACCATCAGTCTCAGTGGAGAGGGCTTCTGTGAGATCTGTAAAAGTGACATCCTTGTCGTTGTCTTCTTCAAGTTCAGAATCAGACTCCAAATTGACAGGCTGATATATTTTAAATGCATTGGCAAAATTTGATGCATTGTCTGTCACAGTGGCTACAACTTTGACAAGCAGCCCATATGATAAATGAATTTGTTCCATCTCTGCGCCAATAACATCAAACGAGTGCCTGCCTCTGATTCTTCTACATGCTATGGCAGCCTTGTTGTGCTCCAATGTGGAACTTCTGATCCAGTGAACTGTTACACCTAGAAAGCTTTTGTTGTTAGCTGTCCAGATGTCAGCTATGGTGGAAACAAAGTCTACCTCTCTGAGTGTGGCCTTCAAATTAGATTCCATCACCGCATATTCTCTCTCGAGGTAGCCAGCAAACGTCTTTCTCTGTGGCAGCTTGACATTGCTCTTCGCATGTATTTTCTCTATAGTGCATTGAAATGAGGGTGAGTCAAGCGTGGAAATACGTAACGTCTCCTCTGCAATATACCCAGCGACGAGCTTCTTCAGATCTTGTCCACTTAACATCCCTCCACCACCGTGTCCTGATCTGAAATCCAGTTTCTGTTGTTTAGTTGGAGTGCATGCATCACTGGCAGTAGAGGCCTCCCTGTGCAGCCGTATCAGATGCTTCAATAAATTAGATGTTGTATTTTTCGCGGTTGAAAGCATTTTGCTGGTTGCGCAAACGGACGAAAATGTTCTTTGCATCTTTGACTGTGACAAACTCAAAATAATTACAATACTTCCAGCTGTTGAAAGTATGCCTCTCTCCTTCTCCCTCATCCTCCATCATTCGTTTAGCTTTTTGGCTCATAGCCGACATGATCTTGCCTGATCTGCTGCACGTACACGTCATCATAAGATAGCCTACCTAGGACAAAAAACAAATTGTGCTCTGGCAACGCAGTAATGCAGCGTTACTTTAATTGATTAAATGATTAATATCTGTAATATAATTACTGTTTTGGAAATTGTAATCTCTTACACCACTCATTACTGGGGAAAGTAATAATATTACAGTATCGCCAACACTGCTCAAGACATGGACATATAAGAAAGGAGAACTTGGAGGGACTGCCTAAATACTCCAATTCTGGAATTGGATTGTACCACATCTTCATAATAAAATTTCTTCTCATTAGGAGCAGGATGCCTTACCTGGAATGAAATCAAGCCAGGTGACAGCATCTCAAATGTTAGCAGCAGAAGGCATGGTTCAAAATCCAGGACTTCAAGTATCTCTATTGGTATGGTATGGCAGCTCTTCTTGCTCTTCAAAGGTTACTCAAAGGCAAACATGATCTAGATCAACAGGAAGAGGATATAAGAAAAAGGAAAGATTTGAACTTGAAGTGGAGAATGGAGCAGCATCAGTGGCTAAGATGAATGTCCTAAGAGCCTCAAGATCTGGTGTGCAGAGCACCGTATCCAATAAATCTAATGGTATGCAATTCTATTTTACCAAATGGAGAAAGGGGCTCATGCTGCTCTTAATGCTGATGCTGATTCATTTGTGCCCCATTTCATGCAGACTATGCTACATTTATGGATGACATCATTTCCTGTGGTTATGCTGAAAAGGTGCCTGCTAAAGACCTGACATACCACCATGACAAAGTATGGTATATTCCACACCATAATGGTGTATACCATCCAAAAAAGAGGAAGATCAGAGTTGTGTTTGGCTGTGCTGCATCATTCCAGGGTACATCACTGAATACACAACTGCTACAAGGTCCTGATCTCACCAGCTCATTGATTGGAGTCATAACCAGATTCAGGAAGGAACCTGTTGTTTTGATGACAGACATTGAGGCCATGTTCCACCAGGTGCGTGTGCCAGCTGAAGATTCTAACCTGCAGCGGTTTCTCTGGTGGCCCAAGGGAGATTTCTCTCAACACATGGTGGAGTACAGGATGCTTGTCCATCTCTTTGGAGCAACTTCATCGCCAAGCTGTGCAAATTTTGCTCTTCGAATGTGTGTAGAGAATAACAGAGACTCCTTCAGTCAGCAGGTGGTGAATACTATTTTGCACAGTTTTTACGTGGATGACTGTCTTGCCTCAGTGGCCTCTGAGTCTCAGGCTGTAACTCTCTATTATGACCTTTGAGCCGTTTGTGCCAGAGGGGGTTTTCAGCTAAAGAAATGGATAAGCAACAGTCAAAATGTGCTGGCTGCAATACCTGAAGAGGAAAGTGCAAAGGAAGTGAAAGAGTTGGACCTGGACCATGACATACTTCCTGTTGAAAAAGCAGTGGGCGTGCAGTGGTGTGTTCAATCCGATGCATGTAAATTCAAGATAGTAATTCAAGATCGACCTTTGACCCGTAGAAGGATCCTAGCTATGGTCAGTTCAATCTATGATCCACTTTGATTACTTGTACTAGTGGTGCTAAAGGCCAAACATATGTTAAAAGATCTGTGCAGGAAAGGCCTCGGGTGGGATGACACTATACCTGCACCAATTGCAATAGAGCCTAAGAGAAGATGGCGCCGGGCACCGTTGCCATGTCTTGAGCTTCTCCACAACTTCTCCACAACCTTTCCTTTTATCTGTCTTATTTTGTTATTTATTTTGGACGTCTTTGCAACATGCACATTGCACGAGATGAAGATTCTAACCTGCTATGGTTGTACTGAGTTCACCTGGTTACAGATAGTTCAGGTGTGCGTCAGTTCACTGGTGGCTGTTCACTGTTCACTTTATCTGTATGTCGCCCGGCTTTTTAATTTTTCTTTGGAATTAGATACTTTTGACACAAATTGTGGACCTGCAGTTTTGCATATACCTTACGGCTTCTTTTGGCACCGACCCAATTTTGGCTCCATGCCGATCTGGTCCCGTGATCACGGATTTGTTTCAAGTCTACCAGTAGCCCTGTGTCTGACTACTGTAGCCGGGTTAACCTTTAGCCTGGTGGCTAAGCTAGCTGGTCACCTTAACAACAATCAACCATGGCTGTGTATGGGCAATGCCAGCAAGCATACTCACAGCTGAAAAATGACATCGAATGGCTGAAGATGGAACTCAGGAAAATGGACGAGCTAATCCTGGGTTTCTTCTCTGTTACCACAGCCCAGGCCAAACATATCATGGACCTGGGCTTCTCCTGCTGTGTTAACCACAGTACCAGTTCGCTCCTGTCTCCTAAGTGTCCAGCGGCTGTCCCACACCACGATTCCACTCTCCCATGGTCTGGCTCTACTATCACCAGAGGCCCGTCGGTTGTGTCCATCGCCCTCCCAGCCTTACAAGATGACAGGTGGTCCATCCTTGGAGCTAAACCCAAGACACATTCCTGCTCCACTCCCTACATGGCACAGCTGTGGGTCCTGGTTCAAAGTGGCAAGAGGAGAACCCAGGTTGCCTTTGCCAGATGCTCTTCAGCTGAGCAATAAATTCCAGGTCATGGAGGAGACAAGTGGACTCCGCTCCACACAGAAATCTGTCCGGGATAAATTACCCTCTTCCACCCAGTCTGCTCAGGTGTCCTCTGACACCACCGCTGCAGCCCCGCATCATCTCTACCCCCTACGGGCTCAAATGCTGCGGGTGCCACCGAGAAGCAGTTGCCCGTCCACCCATTCCGGTCTCCAGCCAAGCTTCCCCTAGACACTGTGACATCTGCCCACCCCTCCAAGTGGCCCAGCTGCAACACCAGCAATAACATACACCACAGCTCTCCACCCGTTCTTGTTGTCGAGTCGTCCATTGTTTGCTATGTGGAGGTCTCTAAGGCAAAACAGCCTGCTGTCTGGGTGCCTGCATCCAGGATATTAAGTCCCCTTTGTGGACAATTTCACATCTTTTCAGAACCACCCTGAACTTTTCAAACCACCACACCAACCACACAGGTTCATGACCTTTAACTAGGAATACTGAACTGACCTTACTCTCCTGCAAGGTCTCCTCATCCCCACCCTGATGCCAAGTAAGAGTTATTCTGAACCTGCATGTTGCATTTTTTAATTCTAGGTGTGCTCTGATATCTCTGATAATAGTAATGCCAGTATTCCTGTTCTTACTAGCAACAGTCACTGTATGCACAATGTAGATCTCTGCAAGGAACTCAACTCTGTTAAAAAACAACTAGTTACACTTGAGTCACCATAGTAAGACCCTGCCCCACTGCCCCAGAACTATAAATCTGAACAATCTTCATTCTATAACAATCTCTGCTTCCACTCACCCAAAACGAGTCAAATTTGGATTACTGAATGCGAGGTCCTTATCCAACAAGTAATTCATTTGCCAGGATATTATTAACACTAACAAACGTGACTTGTGTGTTAGCAGCATTTGTGGCCAACAGGGTCTCAGAAATCCTTAAAATATCTCCTGCAGCTCACTGGAGATGCACCTTATGCAATCCTGCACATCTTGCTTCCAGGGGACTTGGAGCGTAGTCATTCCTCAAGGATGCTAAATGGATATCTGGCCCACAATTTCTGATGCTGCCAGAGGAGCAATGGCCTACAAATCCAGATGGTTTGAGAGAACGACCAGAAGAAGATGATCCTGAGGTCGAAACAAGCATTGTGGCTAATGCTGTTTGTGCCAAAGAAGAGACTGGCACAGTGACTCAGTTGGTCAATTCTACCTCATCCTGGAATCTGAAAAGAGCGATGAGTTGGATCTTACCATTCCAGAACCTGCTCTTAAGTCTCTGCAAGAAGAGGAAAAGTCTAATGAGAGAAAACAGAAAGGATATTCTGGAGAAGAGCTGAGTGTTCATTCCATGTTTCTCTCTCTGTGGAGGAGCTAAGGGAAGCTGAGCTGGAAATAATCACATCTTGTCAAAGGAAAGATTCCCAGAGGAGTTTTCCAGCCTCCAAAAGGGACAAATTGTGAAACGGACAAGCCACATATACAAACTCAATCCAGTGATTGAAAATGGTGTTTTCAGAGTCGGTGGGCGGCTTAGTAGAGCAGCTATGCCTGAAGAGTCCAGTCATAGTGGCCAAAGATCTACATATCTCCAGCATCATCCTGAAACAGGTGCATAAGGAAGTTGGCCACAGTGGTAAAACCCATGTGATGGCAAGGCTACACCGGAAGTATTGGATTACTGGCGCCAGTGTGGTTATAAGAAAAGATCTTGGCAAAATGTGTTGTATGTCAATGGGTATAAGGATTTCCGGGGAGCCAACAGATGGCAGATTTGCCACATAATAGGGTATCTCCAGATGAACCACCACTTACCTCAGTGGGAGTAGATTGTTTTGGTCCATTTGATGTGTAGCATGGAAGAAGTCAAGTGAAAAGGTATGGAGTTATATTCACATGCTTAGCCTTAAGAGACATATTGAAGTAGCAACATCAGTGGATACAGATTCCTTCATCAATGCCTTACAGCGCTTCATAGCAGGATGAGAACTCTGCTCAGACAATGGTGCCAACTTTGTCAGCCGCGATCGAGAGTTGAGAAGGTTTGTTGAACAATGGAATCATTCTCAGATCCGTGAGGAACTCCTACTGTAGCGGAACAAGTAGCAGATGTAATAGTGTAGTTGAAGCAACCAAATTTAGCCTTAAATTCATGTTTGAACGCCACCCTATTTTGGAAAAACAGGGAAAACCTGGAATTAATTAATTGAGCCTCCTAATCTCAAGGCTGCTACTGGGTTCTTGTCCTAGTGAACAGGGACCGTTATTACACACGAAAATCAGGTGACCAAGTTCTTTATAAATTAAATATTTATTAAACTACTATCTACACACAGAACTAAAACTACTAGACATACAAATAAATGAATAAATGCGACAGTGACTAAATACACAGAATACAATGATGAACACTGAGTGAACACTGAATGAATGACGACCATTTTGTACGGGATGACGCAGAGAATGAATATTGCATAGTATATGATTATTATAGATATAGCCTATTGTGGTATTATTATTGTGAGCATATTGAATTGTGGAAACAGGAGGTCGCTAAATGGATAAAGTTTAAGATTGACCAGTGAAAATCACCTTAATGCATCGTTCAACAGCTGAGAGAGTATTTGGAAGCAGCAGTAAATTACTTACTTATAATTAAGGGAATTACTTATTGTGAAAAACTACTTGTTGATAAACTTTTGATTCTGATTTCGACATAACATTATAAAGAGGAATCCTATTCTCATACCACTAAATTTAATTTAATAGCTAATCTAGGCCTGCTTAGCATCAACCCCCACTATCACAGGAAAAGTAGAGTTCCACCTATGACCAAGGAGACGATGTTCTTGAGCAGAGGGAGGAGGAGGAAGGCCAGCTCTTGGCATGTGGACCCGCAGAGATGAAGGCGTTTAGTCCCCAGTGGAGGCATCTCCATTGGGCATCTTTTAGTGGCACTCTCCATCCCATGTAGGACCCAGGCTTCACGCACCCCCACTTTGGAGGCACTGACAAAGCGGTAGCTGGGTTTAAGTTCATCACAGCTTTGAGTCTTGACTTTTGTCATGTGAAGGAGGCAGGCATTCAGCTGTACGACTGAAGCAGGTTCTTCTCAGAAGATTTCTTCTTCACAGTTTAGGCCGGGATGCGGCCTGGAGCGCGTGCGGTGCGGCTTCTGGTTCCAGCTGATCTCTGGGAGTGGCCCGCCCCCGGAAAGAGGTCGGGATTTCAGGAGTCTGGTTCAGCAGAGATCAGCAGGCATGAGGCAGCCGAGGAAAGGAAGAGCAAAAGGCCCTAGACAAAGAGCATCTCCTTGGTTTTATGATTGTCTGTGCAGAAGGGGCAGGGGTCAGCTAGCAAGGCGTGAACCTTCATCTCCACCCTCTAATTAATCTCCACCCTAATCTCAGTTATTCTCTTTTGTTCCTAATTTCCTTTGCTAAAGAATTATTGAAGCTTATTACCTATTTAATGCTTCCATAGTTAAAAATTTGATTCCTTCAGCTGTTGAAGAATACCAAACACTTCTATTAAATAAGCAGTAATAACTGTTATACAACTTATAAACTCAGGCTTAAATATAATAAACGTCAATCACTTCCACAAAGTGTGATCCACACACATATAAGCCATATATATGCATATGTGTACAGGTAGATGTACAGTCAACAAATGGTGAGACTACAGTAATTTAATATAGATGAGTTCCTTACAGTTTTCTACTCTCTCACTGAGAGAGGTGGTAAGAGGCAGACACACACACATTTAGATACACACTTACCCACACACGTCTGTGGTGTGAGTGTATAGGGGGGTCAAAGTTGGAGGAACCTGTAAGAACTCTGTTAGTTCAGGTATAATAACAGATGACACCTAAACTTACTACACCATGCAAATAGATTTCTATATATATGTATATTTGTCTATTCTATAAGTGTGGCCGCAAATTAAATAGCATTACTACTTCCTCAAGTAATTACTTC
>NTHP01000345.1:317333-364416 GCA_003416845.1 Oplegnathus fasciatus | reverse complement strand
GCATTACTACTTCCTCAAGTAATTACTTCTCTCTATCTAAGGAATGCAGGGAGGAGGGGTGAAAGGGGGCATCTGTGTCAGACAGCTATCTTTATGTTATCATTAACTTAATATTTCTTCTTATTGCAAGCTATGATCAAGTTATTGGCTAAAAAAATGCATATTCACATTCTAAGTTTTATTAGCTCTTGAACAAGTCCAAACATGTTATGGTTAGGTTAGATTAGAGAATTTATGTAATATGTTACTTTAAATTCAGGATCTTATTATTCTGGCATTGAAATCAACACATTATAACAATGTTTTGTAGTCCTTTACATTGCTCATTAAATATATCACATATAATGAATGTGGAGTCGAATTAAAGTCAATTCAGATTCAACAGAGGATTCCTTGATCATCTGAGTTCAAAATGGTCAAGTGAGACCTGGTCCTTGGAGTCTTTGCCATCACTTTATGACCGTCGTAAATTGTCTTATCCATTCCATTAGAGGCATTTCCTGTGGCCTGGTAGACCTACGTTTTATGTTCAGATGTCATTTGGGCCTGGAGTTCAGGGGAGATTCGTCCAGTTTGAGTTAAAACAGAACCCTGTTCCTGACAGGGCTCTGTGGACAACAACTTCAGAGAAGGTTCATTATTTCTCAATGACAAATGTAGATTGTTCATTATAAGTTTATCGGCTCAGCACGCTACACTACAGGGAGGTATTAAGTGGACATTTAATCCTCCAACTGGTTCCCATCATGGAGGAGCATGGGAGAGACTAATTCACTCCATTAGGAACGTCCTCAACTCTACTTTAAGGGTACAAACTCTTGATGACGAAGGTCTCCACACTCTGCTCTGTGAAGTAGAAGCATCCACAGAGCCTAATGACCTAGAGGCTCTGACTCCCAACCACCTTCTGCTCCTCAAAGCAAAGTCATCTTTGTCACCTGGTGTCTTTCTTTCAAAAGGAGGACTTATATGCTGTCTGCAGATGGAAACAAGTACAGTACATGTCCAATTTGTTTTGGAAAAGATGGATGAAGGAGTACCTGCCGCAGCTTCAGGAACATCAAAAGAGTCAAGCACAATTTCAGTCCTGGAGACATCATACTAATTGTGGATGACCCTGCACCCCGTAACTCTTGGATCATGGGGAGAGTTATTGAAGCTGTTCCAGATAAGAGAGGACTTGTACGGCAAGTAAAGATCAAGACAAGGACAAGCTGTCTGGACAGGCCTGTCACAAAGATTTTTCTTCTTCAGGAAGGGAGTCCTGATGGACACTTATTAACATGACTTGTTTTGGCATGACTGACTTTGGATGTGACTATAAGAGGGGTGGTAAAGATCACTGTCAACGTAGGTGTGCTGGAAACCTCTGGACTAGAGAAGATTGAAGACCTTGGAGTGAAGGACATTGAAATTTAATCATTTGTATGTCTTCTACATTAATTATTCTGTAATTATTGTGTTATAATAATTAGGGGCCGAAATGTAGGAGCAAGGGATGTATTTGGGTCGCATGGCTATCACTCAGTCTTTGATGGTAGTTGTGGGTGTGTGGAGGTGTGTGTGTGTGTGTGTGTGTGTGTGTGTGTGCCTTGCCGGGGCTTAGCGATAGTGGGTAATTAATATCACTTGCGCACCTGCTTGTTATCAGTTTTGTTTGTAACAGAGAGGGGGTGAGTAGGGAGCCGTTATTTTCTGTGGACTGCTATCCTTTTCGTCCAGTTTTGCCACAATATCGCAGAGCATCTTGTAACACACGTTTTTTTGGTGTGTGTCTACAATAAAGAACCATAACGTAGTACAGACTCGTGTCTGACAGACCTCCCTGCATTAACCCTCTCTACAGCAAATTGTAACATTTGATTTGATAGTCGCTACAACAACATACCCCCTGCCTCACAAGCAAGCTAACCTAGCAACCTTGACCAAATTTAGCCAGTTAGCTCCTCTTGATGTGCTGCCATTTTAATCAATCCAGCTGTCCACACTGGCTGCTTAACGTCTCACATTTCAGTCGCGCTGTACAGTCTATTTTCTTGTATTTCATGCTCGTAACTACAGTGATTGTGTCATCGGCTCTGGCCAAAATTCGCGTGACCATTCAATATTGTGCCTGAATGCGTACACACAAATGGAGCACTGAAGCTGCTGCTGCTGCTCTGCTAATGTGCTGCTCACGCCACACCTCCTATGGAGACATGGTATAAGACACAGCAGACAGCTGTTGGTTTCCCAACAGTAAACTTTGGTTTTTTTAAACCATGACCACAATGGCTCCCTAACCTTAGCCAAGCAGTTCTTATTTTAACCATGGTTAAGAATGTCCCCTAAACTTAATGAAGTAGGTACATTAACACAAACCAGTCTCTGTTTTTTTAAACCCCATTAGTTTGTCTAACTTTCTTTCAATGTCTAATTTTCTTACTTCTGTCTTCCACCTACTCTGCCCAGAGACTACAGGCGGAAAATAGCAATTTGCTATAACCAGGAACATTACATCCCTCCTTGTTTTATATAAGGTTAATGTTCTTTGTGCAAAAAAAACTAAAAACTAAAATGCTTATCAGTTCGGCAGGTTAGAAAATGCTTACGTGGGTCATTTTGGAAGGTAATTACAAGCATTATTTTGTCCTTTAGTTTGGAGGACTTGTTGGGTTTTAGCAATCTGATTGTAATCTGACTATAGTGCTTCGACTTTTGACTTGGCTTTGATATCAGATACTGGAGCTATCTGATCTGACTAAGACACAAAGTGGCTAAGTATAAATGAGGTGTTAATGACCTCATTGTGGATATAAAAGCACGATTGCTGTCTTCCACTGAATATCTAAAACTCAAACATGATAGGGTAGTATCAAGGTTTTGTATCAATTCATGTACTGAGTGTTCCCCCCTGGTGCCTGTAATCATGATGTGAGGACGGAGTTGTGGGAGAAGAAGCCCTTTCCCAGGCATCAAATGCCTCCACCCCTACAAATGCCCACCCAAAATATCATCCTAGGTTCACACATTGCAAGACACACTCCCCTACCCTTCTCAATAAATTAAGCATGGCCATTTCTAAACATTTACATAATATACTCAAAATAGTCTTGAAAGTGAATTTATATGCTACAGCACGCTAGAAGCATTATGAAAGCCTCATGCCAACCTCCGTTTCCTGAGAGCTCAAACTCAGCATCTCCCCCCATCCATGCCAGTTCAGTGGTCACCAGGACAAAATATGGCTCAGAGGGACAGATGGACTGAAGAAAATGCTGTCTGTCACAACTCTCTTGACCAACTTTCTTAAGTTGCCACTAATCAACAAAGAGCCGGTTGGGGTTGCAGCTCAGGGGAAGCCTCAAGCTATTTTCCAATTAGTGTCACCAGAGAGACAAATAGGAATTCTACACAGCGCACTCAGGGAAGAGATGGAAAACAAGAAGAGGGGAGGTGGAGGAGAGAGGGAAGAGAGAGGATAAGACTGTGCTTTGCTGAAGAGCACATTGCAAGGGCAAAGAGAGAGAGAACGAGAGCGAGGAGGCAGGCCAAGAGAAGAACAATGAAAGATGTCGAGGCGGGTATCTCTTTTCTCTGGGGTGAGCAGATTAAATGATTGTGACAGCAATTTGGGCAAAACAACATTCGTAGCCGAGACAGACGGATAGACAGTGGGCCAAGGCCTGTCTTGGAGAAAAGTCATTCATTACGCCGACCATTGGAAGGGAATGTGGAGACAGACAGGGCTCCAGCTCAGCAGTATCAATTAACTGCAGCTCGCTTTGTATGCCAGGGCTGTGTATGAACCTCGACAGTCCTCCACCAAGTCCTCTCAGCTTTTTAAGATGCAAGCCCTTTCTTTCAAGCGTGCTATCACAGCTCAAAGGTCTTACAGCACACCTCCAGTGGCTGCAGCAGTGCTCCACACACCTGCATCAACAAACAAAGGCACAGTGACTCAGCTGGTTCATTTAGAGGTGTGTGAACAGACTGTGTGTGGGTAAAATGAAGGTCACGGTGTTATGTAGAATGATCTGATTACTCCTCCCTGCATCTTTTGAAGTTAAACTGCATTTCAATCAGGACAGAATTAATTGAAAAGAAGCTTAGAGTGGTAAAACAAATTTATTGACATGATGCACGATAAAATTGAAGGTATGAGAGCAGTCTTTGGCGATTAGACCCCATTGTGACGTCATCATTTTAAGGGGATAGTGATACCATGCAATGCAAAGGAATATCCCCCCGATGGAGTCAGTGGTGGTGGTGTGAAGTGGTAAAGATGGCTGAAGATCTGGGGGGATGTGATGTGGAGCAGGGCTTCTGATGTGGAAGGAACCCTGGACACTGGATGTGATGAGGACTGGAGGTGAATGGGGTGGAGGAGGGTTGCATCGATTTGACTGAAATGACAACTGACAGCACCAGAAAGGCACAGTTTTAAACTTTGGCAGCAATGAGATGATTGGTCCACGGAGATTGTGGCAAAATATGAAAGGTGAAACACCCATAGTCAGCTGATTAATTGAAAGTGGGAAAGAGAGAAAAAGAGAGAGAGCGAGAGAGAGAGAATGTAAATAATGGTGAACATAAAGATCCTTCCTGACTGATCTTCCGCTAAGCTTCATGTCTGATTTTTGACCTGTGTGAGTAATATGTTCTCTCACACTTTTTACAATGTGTGAACAAGTTGGTAATCAAAAAAGCAGATCCAATAAATAACAGATCAGTAGTTCAGAGCCATTATCTACATAACAATATTGATCGTAGGACAGACCTGCGAAATACTCAGCGCTGGATTGATTCAGCCTTTTGCAATTTGTTTCAGATGCATATGGTTTATTATTTAGATCATATAAAAACATAAGGAGATTGAATCAAATTGATTGATTAGTTCACAAACTCATCACGGTAATTTATAGTTAACTGTGAACTGGATGAACCTCACTAAAGACAGGAAGGAAGGGATAACACTTTACAATACGATACACAAAAATGTGAGCAACACCAACAGTGATGAAAATCAAAAGAAGAAGAAGTAAACTTTGCAGAGCTGCTTTTTCAAAACATCAGCGTGGTGCAAATGCAATGGCGGACTGGCCATCTGGAGCACCGGAAGTTTTCCCAGTCAGGATATAATGTTTTGTGTGATGTGAAGTAAACAGTCGTTGTAGTGAGCTGTTTAACCATTCACCTCTGTTGGCTTAATTGCGTTCTGAACTAAGTAAGTGCATAGCTGCTCATCTAGCTGTAGTAAAGTGCATAAGGCAATTTGTGTGTATTGTGTGATTAAAGCTAATGTATATGTGCTGTAAAAAATGTTAAAGGCCACATGTGTATTATTTTGAAATTGAGATAACAAAAGAGACTAGTTCAAAAATGTTTATTATAGTTATTGTGAAGGGTTGTTCAGAATCAGAGTCAGAATCAGCTTTATTGGCCAGGAATGTGTACATATATAAAGAATTTGACTCCGGTTTTTCGTTGCTCTCAATGTACATACACAGAAATAGACATACATACAGCTTAAAACAAGAACAAGCTCGGCAAGGTAAACATAAACATTAAACTATTATATATATATATATATATATATATATATATATAACGAGTATACAACAACAATAGCAATAACATTTGTAGAAAGTAAGACAATGGTGCAGAGAGCAAAGGGTGCTGAAATAAATATGATAATGTAACAGGTTGCTTTATATACATGAGGTCGGTGGATATGACAGTATATACACTATACACAGCGTGCATACATTTGTGTTTGAGTCATGATATTTACTAGGGCTGTCCCGAATACCATTTTTGGGGCTTCGAAGCTTTGGTTAAGTTGTGGCTTGTTTTGAAGGATAAGTAACCCCTGTTCCTATGGTGGCAAGTTTACATTATTTAACTACATCATTGTAAACTTTTACCTTTTTAGCTGTTCCAAAAAATGAAAGGATGTTTTGCTGCCTTTTGGTCTTTACTAGTTAACATTAGTGAGCTGTAGACCAGAGAAAAAATAATTTAATTCACTCAAAGGCTACTGGCAGCTACTGGCAAATTTTAAGGTGGAATGTTTTCTTGCATGTGTTACCTTTCCAGCTTCAGTCCTCCGAACTGTAGTTGGGTGACCTCTGGTTTCTTTAGGCTAATTCAATTGGCTTTAGCCTGGCTTGTCAGTTAGCTGGTAACTAGCCTCTGCAGTCCGGGCAACTCTGCTTTGACGAATGGTCGGGAGACGTCATTGTAACATTGCATAAAACAGGTGCTTTATTCACTCGGTGCGGCGAACACAACACATGGCCCTTTTCACAACCACTTTACTTGAACCTGAGCTTACCTGGACACTACTGTAACTTAACAGCCCACCGCTTCACGGTGTCTGCCGCACATACAGGTACTTTTTGTACACACAGGAGAGACTCACTTCCCATAACAAACCTGCCAGACTACGTCACATGCATACATCACCCACAAGGCCACCTTCCTTTAAGGGCTCAGCCGGTAACACGTTACTCAACGAATGAGTAAACGTTGTGAATCAATCAACAGACATTTAAAAAAAAAAAAAATCCCACAATACCTATCCAACAAATGAATTTCCGAGTAGTTGAATATTCAGGTCCACCATTTATATGATAATAACAATGTGTACAACGAGAATATATAATTTATAGGTACAGTGGATGTTCATGTCACAGGGTGATTGCACAGGGATTGTTCCTGACACTATGTGACTGGTGTTAACGGTTCATCAGAGTGACAGCCTGTGGAAAGAAACTGTTTTTGTGTCTGGTTGTTTCGGCGTACAGAGCTCTGTAGCGCCTACCAGAGGGGAGAAGTTGGAACAGGGTGTGATGGGTCAGCAGTGATGTTTCCTGCCTGTTTCCTGACTCTGGAGATGTACAAGTCCTGAATGGAAGGCAGGTCGGCACCAAGGATTCTTTCTGCAGTCCTGACTGTCCATTGTAGTCTGTTCCTGTCCTGTTTGGTGGCTGATCCAAACCAGATGATGATAGGTGTGTAGAGAACAGATCAACAATAGCTGTGTAAAATTGGATCAGCAGCAGGCAGGTTGAACTTCCTCTGCTGGGCCTTTTTTCTGATGGTGGCTATGTTGGACGCCCACTTTAGATCCTGGGAGATTGTGGATCCCAGCAGACACAGTGTTGTTCAGTATGACGATGGGGTGCAGTGTTGTGGTGCTCCTCCTGAAGTCCACTGTCATCTCCGCAGTTTTGAGCGTGTTAAGCTCCAGGTTGTTCTGACCACACCAGAGGGCCAGCTGTTCAGCCTCTCGTCACCGTCCTGAATGAGGTTGATGACTGTTGTGTCATCTGCAAACTTCAGGAGTTTAACAGACGGGTCTCCTGAGGCGCAGTCGTTGGTGTAAATGGAGAAGAGCAGTGGGGAGAGCACACACCCCTGTGGGACGCCAGTGCTGATTGTCCGGGTGCTGGATGTGATGTTCTCCAGCCTCATCTGCTGCCTCCTGTCTGTCAGGAAGTTTGTGATCCACTGACAGGTGGGGGCTGGCACAGTGAGTTGGGTTAGTTTGGAGCGGAGGATGTCTGGGATGATGGTGTTGAAAGCCGAGCTGAAGTCCGCAAACATGATCCTTGCAGATGTCCCTGGAGAGTTGAGGTGTTGCAGGATGTAGTGCAGTCCTATGTTGACTGCATAATCCACTGACCTGTTTGCCCGGTAAGCAAACTGCAGGGGATCCAGCAGGGGGCCTGTGATGTCCTTCAGGTGGGCCAACACCAGTCTCTCATAGGATTTCATGACCACAGATGTCAGGGCAACGGGCCTGTAGCCATTTAATCCTGCGAAGGAGAGTTTCTTGGGGACCGGAGCGTTTGAAGCAGGAAGGAACTTCACACAGCTCCAGAGAACTATTGAAGATCTGAGTGAAGATGGGCCTCAGCTGGTCAACACAGACTTTCAGACATGAGGGTGACATGCTGTCTGGGCCAGCTGCCTTCCTGATCTTCTGTCTCTGAAAGAGCTGACTCACATCCTCTTCACAGATCCTGAGTGCAGGTGGGGGGTCAGTGTCAGAGTTAGAACGGGTGAGGGGTGTGAGTGATTGCTTCTCAAACCTGCGGTGAAACACATTCAGGTCATCGGCCAGTTGATGGTTCTCCACAGTGTGGGGGTGTGATTTCCTGCAGTTCGTAATGTCCTTCAGGCTTCTCCACACTGACGGCGCGTTGTTACCTGAAAACCTGTTTTTTAGCTTTTCAGTGTAGCTCCTCTAAGCTACTCTGATCTCCTTCTTCAACGTGTTTCTGACCTGGTTGTACAGGATTCCGTCCCCACTTCTGTAGGCCTCCTCCTTGGCCTGACAAAGCTGCCTCAGTTTTACTGTAAACTAGGGTTTGTTATTATTGTATGTGCAGAAGGTTTCTTTAAGGTTGAGCTTAAAGGAACTTTCAAAGGAGAGAAACTTGAGACTTATTTAGAACTGATAACCTTAAAGGAAATAAGGAATGTTCATAAAGGAAAAAACAGAGGAACTAATAACTGAACCAATTTGGGTCGAACAGAGGGTAGCCTACATTTAATTTTCCTGTATGAACAATACACCTTGTACTTGGAGTTGAGCATTTTCTCTACTCAACTTGTATTTGTTATTAATAGACTATATGTATTTTATTGATTATAGATTTATTTGGTTCTAATTTTATTCCCATGGTATGTTTGAGTTGGTAAATTTGAGTCAAGTGGAATTAATTTGGGTTTAAAAAGAAATAGAAAAATAAATATAAAAAAAATTCATAGAGGTCTTCTGCTCAGTATCATTTCTTTCATACACCTTTTTCTTTTACCTTTTTTTCCAGTGGTTGTGTGTGTTTTTTGTGTACCTTGTACCTTGTGCTATGTAGCATCTTTTTATTATTTTTATCCTAACACAGACAGCTGGCCAGATGTGTAGGCTACTCGCAAAAACCATGGGTACACCTTTTCCCTCACATAAACTGGTATTCATAAAGGAAGAATGTGCGGTGAGAATGTGCACACCTCATGCATACTTTAGTACACACGGTTTAGCTGAGATAGCTGCGGGTGAAGTGATACGGTGGGCATAAAATGTAAGATGAGAGATGTAATCTATACTTAAATTAAATAGTGTGTTCAGGTTGTTTTCCAATTTCACTGATTGTGTTATTATTTTGAAGTCAACACTGCATTCTGTAAAATGTTACTCAAAGACACATTTAAACATAATTTAAATCACTTATGAGTGATGAATTTATCATTCTTTTTATTTACATTTGAACCCTCATTTCCCTTTTAATGATCTTTTCATTTTATCTTGAATTGTGAAAGCACTTTGTAAAGTCTGTTTCAATATGAGCTCTATAAATTAATAATTGATCATCCTTCTGATGTTTAATAATGATGATTGAGACATCACCATGATGATGGTTAAATCAGCTCTATGGAGTTTTTAAGTGGTTATGAAACAGCCTCAATTTAATAATGATGCCTCTATATGACCTACATAAGCAAACGGTCCAAATGAAATGATTGGATGAGCTTATTACAGTCCTGCAACAGCCACAGACACTGGATTTTTTGCTTTTATTTGTCAGAGCATTTGATTTATTGATTGCTGTCTGGATGTAGAGAATTTCAACAAATATAACAAAAAATGCTTCTAAAAGACCCAAGCTTTAAATGGGTAAATCAAAAGAAAGTGGGTGAAGAGATCCTTGTACATTTTTGTACTCAGTGTTCACCAACAATTGGTCTCAATAAAGATGAATTTAAAAATCAGGTCTAACTTATTTTTGGACATAAAGAACATTGTCAGCATTTCTAAGTGTCAGAGTTATAATCTATAACAACACTTTCTGTGAACGTTAAGCATTATTTTATAGGCTGTGTGCTGTACAGAGCAATGTGGAGTGTAGATGGGGATGAGAGGAGAAAATGGAGAAGATAACAGGAGGTTTGGTGAAGCTGCCGAGCATCCCTCCCCTGCCTCTTCTGATCCCATCATCATGCCATGCATTAGTCAAGCCTTGTGGCCCCTCTGACGTCTGCAGAGAATATGTGAGCGAAGAAGGAATCCATCAAGAGTAATGGTATTGCTGTATGCCCTCAGGGTAGCCATCTTTAATCCTTACCCATCATGCCTCAGCCATAAACTATGCAATCACGGCCCAGTTTGCCAGCAACAGGCGGGTCCCACTCAGTGAGCATGTGGTCTTCATGCTCTATTTAAGAAAGAGTCAGGGGTTTTACTTTAGATCTGTTCCCTCCCCTGACTCCTTTTTTTTTTTTTTACCTTAACCAGATGTGTCAGATCCCCAGCTTCTCCTCCATTCTCACACTCTCTTCATCCTCCACTCCTCTCCTCCCCTTGGCAGCTGTTCCCTCACATCACCTGCCATCTCTTTCTCTGCCTCTCTCAAGGTATGTCTTCACTTGCTCTCTGTTGAGTTCTCACAATATCTTCACTCGCTGGGTTTTTGTGGGNAAAATCATAATAAACTGGAGCTCCACAGCATGCAGACGATACCACTGTACATTCCTCCTACATTACAAGCTGCTGCTGTGAGCAACAAACCATTAGTGAGTTGCATAATCTGTGGTGATTTTCTTTAAAAAGAAATGTAGAAATGAGAAAATGAAAAAGCAATCTGTGGTGGAACATCAACATGGTTTGTTGTTCAGTTATTTGACAATATGGGAACATTCATAGAACTTCATGGCAATACATGTCGTATTCTTTTTATTTTGAAATAAGTTTTCATTTTTTTGAGATGCACATAATGGTTTTGCCCATCTTTGTCATTGCTAACCGTGTCCAACTACCTCATGTCTCATTCACATGTTTGAAAACACCAAACATCATCATGATGAACGTAAACAACCAACATGGCTGTTGTTAGTACTCACAGCATCACTTTTCAGCCCTTCAGCACCCTCAGTTCTTCTCGCCATCGTTGAAAATCCAGACTGATGTTGACTCTGATTTGACCTCTTGCTTTATCCAACCTCTTCTTGGTCGCAGCCTTTTCTTCTTCTGTCTTTCTTTTCTTTCTCTGCCATTCTTGTGCGACTATTACGCTAGCTTTAGCCGCCTAGCCATGTGGAAGACAACGGGCATGCGCAGTGAGTGCAGGGTCAGAGTGCACGCAGGTAGTCAGATGTGTAGCTGGACAGGCAAGCGGCCCGTCCAAGCATTTCATTCAGTCCGAATGAAATGATTGGATGGGCTTATTACAGTCCTGTGACAGCCTCAGACACCGGACTTTTTTCCTTTTTTTGTCAGAGTACTTGATTTATTGATTGCTGTCTGGATGTAAAGAGAATTTCAACAAATATAACAAAAACGCTTCTAAAAGACATTGCCTACCCAAGCTTTAAAGCAGCACCAATCCATACATTTGGATTAACAAAGGTTAAAACGGGTATATGCAATGTGAGAGGGATTGGTCATAGTGATGAATCCACAGAGAATTATCATCAACTCTGCATCTCCCCACAGAGTTCTATTCACCTTATTTTGGAACGTGGAAGTAAACAGCTCTGCCAGATTGTCTAATGTGTTTTGCATAGCTTTCCAGCATTCTGTTACTCTATATTCCTGCTTGCCTGTTTCTGACCTCACTGCCAGCCTCTCGGACCTTTTCCTGCCTGCCCCTAATCGGATTTGTTTGCCTTTGCCCTTGTTTGAAATTTGCAGTAAACGGAACTGTTTCCTGGATCTGCATGCCTTCTGCGTTGTGCTTCTGGGCTGTAGTCGGTCTCCAGTCATTACAAACACAAGCAAATAAATAAAACACAAGCAAATTAGGGACCACATTCACCAATTTGACATATGGGATATGAAGAAACATACATAAAGAAACACTGCAAGTCATAAACAAAACACAGTTTCCAGGGCACAGTAAAAACTGAACATGTTAGTCATTCGCAACAACACATTACATTTACTCTCGTTACCATAACAAAGTCGTTTTTTGTGTACCTTTTTGAGAATTTTTAAAAATTGGTAATTTCACTTTAACTTAAGTACTTAAAGAACTGTACTTCGCTACATTTCAGGACGCATCCGTTACAGAGTAAAACCAAAAGTCAAAATAAACCGTGTGAGCATGGAACAATAGGAAGGAGCCAGATCGTCTGGAGCCGCAGGAGGGCAGAGCTCCAGAGAGCTTCATGGCCAGAGAGGTGACACCCTGGAAAACATATACATGTTGAATGTGTACATTCACTGGCTGAATGTCAGAGGGTGTGAGGGGTACGGAACAGCTAGCAGTCAGTGAACAGTACAACAAATGCACAACAACGCAATAAAATTAAAGATGACGTCGTTATGGGTAAACATTACGATTATTGTAAATCGACATAGTTAAAAAAAGGTTGCTTCTACCTTAATCGATCAATGATATAATGCACCACCCGGCAGGCATGCTAAATTACCCAAAACAAACACATCTGCGGTGTTGCGTTCTGAACAGGTGCATGCTGGGTCTGGCTAACATGCTAAATGCTAAAATGCTCATGGTGGATCATCCAGGTGACTTCTGCATTCACTGAAGTACTTTTACCTACAGTGAGGCGTGTGAGGCCTTTCTGCTGTTTCTGACAATAATCCCTGGTGTGGCTGCAGAGACTCATTCAGCTCAAAACTTTTTGGAAACTTTGAGGAGCGCATTGGCACACAGAGGCTGAGTGGACTGTTTAAATTATTCTTTAAGAATGAACGAGCATAGAAGTAGACTGTAGAGGACAAGACTTGCTGAATAACGTTCAGACTGGTGAGAAGAACAAACTCACTTTTTGTTGTAACTCACTTTCTATATGAGAGCGTGAGCAACCTCTGCGTCGCCTAGTAACGTAGTGTCGTATGTGTGTGCGCAGTGTGTGAAAACTGTGCAGTCTCTCCTTTGCTTTAATATGTATTTGTGGCTGCAGCCTCTGTGGAGTTTATATTGTTTATACATATTGGTGTTGTCTGCTTTGATGTTTTATTCTTCTGTCGATTCTGTAAGAAGTGTCAGTCTGTTTCATTTATGTGGCTTAATAATGCCTGATGCACCAGCCGCGTCCATTTTATTGATATTTATTGTCATCATTTTAATTTAATAGTCTGAGTTTTGTCCTCTTTTCTGGTTCATTAAGGCTATACAGAGGATGTATATTTATAATTGATAATCATTGATAATCAATTGTATGTACAGGCTGCAAAGTACTGTCTATAGAAATGGAATTTATTGTTGGATCAGGACTCAGTAACTTTTACTTTTTACTTTTATCTAAGTACATTTTTACTTTTACAATGTCTGAATATCTCATATATCATGCCATCAGAATGTTTTTAAACTGAAATGAACATCATTAGCTCATTTTCCAACATCATCAAGGTGCAACACTGAATGTAAACAGAAACTTTGTTTGTAAGAACTCCACAGGGCACCCTCAATTTAAATGAGCGTTTTTTTTCCTCAGTGCAACATTTGTGTTGTCAAAGTAAGGAAAATATTTTATTTATTTGCTTGTCTTTTGGCCTTTTACATGCTGCAGTGCATTGAGCTCTTGGATGTATAAAACTGAGCATATTAAATATGAGATATGAAAATGCATATCTAAAGACTAAAGCAATATATTATTTGGAAGCAAAATATTTTCCATCGATACTATTTCTGGTAACCTATTAATATTATATTATCTTTTGATTTTGCTTTTGATGGCCAAATGTATTGGTTCGTCTATAAAGTGTCAGAAGATACTAAAAAATATCCATCACAATTTCCCATAGCTCAAGATGACAGTATCAGATGTCTTCTTTTGTGCAACCAGATATTATCCAGATTGCTTTGTGCAGTGCCAAATGATAGTTATGTTATAGCTCATCAAGTAGAATAATAAGACCTGTTTTTCCACTCTCTGCATCACTAACTGTAGCTATGGCTACAAGCAGAGCAGATTAATTTTGGCCTTATCCATGAAATACATTTTACTTTCATAAACTTCCTTTAAAGTGTATTTAATGATGATATGAATGCATTTTATAACCAGTACTGGTGTGCACAGCTGATTTTCTGCGCTCAGCAGATAGTCTGTAGTCTACTGTATGTCTAATTCATTGCCCCCATTCTGTCATGTAAGCTCAGCTCTTTAAAATGGACATTTATTACATGCTGTTTTGTTTCCAGTTAGTGTTAACCACATTCAATTAGAGTCAGGTCCTCTTTCATCCTCTCTGGACCACAGCTCTCATCCGTGTGCTGTGACGGGATGTGAAAGTGAAGGAGGACTATGTGGCGAGGGCAGGCCTAAAGCGATGCCATCGCAGCCACATGACAAGAACACTTAATTATAGTTCACAACAGGAAAACAACAAACAGGACAGACAAACAGTTTCAAGTCGTTTTTAGCTATATTTTTGGTCTTTTTAATGTCACTGTTCATCTTCACTTATATTTACTCTAACCTTTTTTATTGGTCTTCTGTTGATGCCCATATTAACAACAAGAGACAGTTAAAATTA
The DNA here is from genome assembly GCA_003416845.1 of Oplegnathus fasciatus. Taxonomy (NCBI): domain Eukaryota; kingdom Metazoa; phylum Chordata; class Actinopteri; order Centrarchiformes; family Oplegnathidae; genus Oplegnathus; species Oplegnathus fasciatus. The sequence goes on along the minus strand of NTHP01000345.1, from coordinate 349,928 downwards.
GATATGTGGACATGGGACTGAGCTGTTTGGTGTGTACAGTTTTTCTTTCTGCCTTCATTTTAAAGACTATACCATGACTTATAATGAAGTCCAACTGATATTAAATTCCATTTCATCTGCTGCAGCATACTGATCTGTCCTATACATCACATGTCCTATGATCTCTTCTGACATAGAAAAGGCCAGGGCTTTCGTCATGTTGGATTTTAGAGTGAGCATGTGGCTATTTCCTGGAGGCCAGTATTAGATTCAGGTTGGGTAGAAGAAATCAAGTGGTGGTCCGTATTCTTCAACACAACTGCTAACTCTGTCTTTTCTTGATTTGTGAGCTACAGTTACCAAGACAAAGTTGTTTCCAAAGCTGTTTTTGAGAGGCTTGTAGGGTAAAGAAGTATTTCTGTTGTATCTGCAAATACCTTTTTGTCTTCCTTTCAGTACCACAAAATATATTAACAATACATTTGGCATGATTTTTTACTACAAAAAGAAGTAGATGTCTAATAACTTCCTCCAGTTAAACTCTGAGAAAGACTATAGAATTGGTGGACATTGGGTTTTATTGATTAATTTCAACTTTTCATCTATAGCGCCACCAACAGGTCAATGCTTTTACTTATCCAGTAAACTATCTATTTCTATATATATATACTATATATCTACTGGATGGATCGACGCATCAACCAGGAACCACAAATGTCTACACCAAATTTTGTATCCTAATGACTTATTTTTTAATCTAGCACCATTTCTAGCATAATTTCAACATTCCAATATATCAAATACTTTGCTTTATGACCAGAAACCCGCAAAACTTCTGACATTCCCATCAATCTCAGCTGCATTTTGTGCTTGGTGCTGCTTAGTGAATGTTATCATGCTGATATGTTAATGGTGAACACGGTAAAAATGACCTGCCAAACAGTTGCCACTGTGAGCGTGTTAGCATGCTGACTGTAGCATTTAGCTCACAGCACCACTGTTCTTAAGTGCAGCCTCACGGAGTGTACTAAAGAGAGTGTCACAGAAATTATTCTTATTATGACAAGCCCCAAGAACATGTGTGGAGGGGGTTGCTTGCTGAGTTGTATGTGTTACTGAAACTACTGCAGGCATTTACTGTCTGGGCCTGACATACAGTTTTTCTTTGCACTATGCATAAATTGCAAACATGTCCTAATGGCTTCTTGTACAATTGAAGGTTATAATTAAGCATAATTAATTTGACAAACTGCTGTACATTATTTGTAATGACGTAAACATGATATGTTACTCCTTTCACTGCAAATTGGGCTAAACTGGACTTTCAGAGTCATTTCCTTGACAAATAATCATTTCATCCATCTTTCCTTCCATTCATTCATCCATCCATCCAGCTTTCCACTCGAGGAGAGTTAAATTAACATTTCCAGCCATATTCCATGTCCTGTCATGTTAGATTTTTTATGTCCTCCTTCTCCAGACCTACAATCAATCACAGAAGCCTTATTTCAGTGGATAAAGCCATATTTCACAACCGCTGGGAGTTATGTGGATTGATTGATCAAAGACCTCACATTTCTAAGAACAGGCAACCTGTTCTTCTAACATGCAAGAATATTTTGATAAAAGAGGATGAAGTCCCTGTAGCTTAGTGATCAGTGGATTGCCAGATTTACTTCTTCCTTTGACTTAATTCTACATTGATTAGACACAGTTGAAAGTAGTTTGAGGCTGAGTGCTTTTCGTACACCTTCTGAGGTTGAGAAATATGGTTTAACTATGCAAATGTCATATGGGTTGTACAGTTGTACGATGAAGCTACCTTGTACCTTTCTCCCCAGCAGGAAGCATCGTTTTAACAAATTTGCCTTTTGATTGCTGTGAGTCGCTTAATGAGTATGTGTCACGTGAAAGAGGTCGCTCGTAGTGACAAACCCAGAGAGAATTCTCACCAACTCTGCAGTTCCCCTCAGCTCTACGGAGCTTTTAAGCCTCTTTCAGTACATTGTTTCTGTTTTGCAGCCAGCAACTTTATTGTTTTTGTTCAGTCTCGGCACTTTCATCAAAATGTTTCAAAATGTTCATACTGAACATATCTTCAAAATGTCACTGTCAAAGTATTTCATTTGTTTTCCTACAATATCTGATCCTTTTAACTAAAGCATTATTAAAATGTATATGGGTAAAAAAAAACTTGGGGTCTATCTTGAACCTTAACCAAGACTTTTAGTAGTGCACATAGGATGTGAACCCCAGGTTCTGTCGTCAATATGCTATGCTTTTTATACCCACCTTCCACTGCCAGCATCCCTAAAACTGCTGTGTGTTAAGAATATGGCACTTTGTGGACTATAAGAAATGTTACCAGTGAACACAATTCAGGCAGCAATTATGTTCTCTCCTTGAACCCATATGGCAAAAGCATTTAATAGTATTAAATTTATAAATGTAATTTTGAAGAGTCAGGCACAGTGGCCATGAGAGCCCAGTGCATTGCAACTTCAGAAAGCACCAGCACATTGAGAAAGCTTGAGGCCATTTACAAATAAGCAAACAAATATTATTTTCAATATCTAGGTGATAATATTTATTCCAATAAGAAAATAAAAATCAAGACCGGTGGACAGCAACAGCCACACAGCACAACAGTGACATTTAGAGAATAATTGCATACTTTACAGTGGTTCAGTCAATCAATCAATCAATCAAGTTTACAATAATCTCTCTTTGCCTGCTGCAAATACTTCCTAAGAGCTGTTATTTACCACCACAAAAACATTTAGAGTCAGGGTCTTTGCTGTGAGTCCTCAGCAGAGTGCACAGAAAGAGCTTTACGTGTGCTGAAGTGTGCTGAAGTACAGTCAGCAGTGATGTATTCTGTGGAGCAGCAACCACATATAAACTGTGTAGTGCCCTATTTGCATTGTATTGTAGCACTTTACAATCTACTACGTTATTTACCTCAGCTCTGAGGAGTAATGAAAAAGTGATATCAAGTGACAGTAGTAACAAACAGTAGGCAGGTTTATTACAGTGCATTCAACACTTACAGTTTTCCAAAATTCCAAAATAAAATGTCCTTAGTATATCTTCTTAATTATCTGTTCTGTTTTTTTCTGTGCAGTGTTTCTTTATGTCATGTGTTTCCTGCATTAGTAGTAAAATGCAGTTTATATGTTAATTGGTAAGTATTGTATGTAAGCTGCATTTGAGTTCTCCCAAGTTACAGTGTGTTGGTCTAGTGAACCTCCTGATCCTGTCTATACAGGAGACAGTGTCTTTATTCACAATATTCCACAATTGTTGAAAGTTCTTGGCTCGGTTAGTGGCGGCCCTAACGGCAATCTTTATTTGGTCTCACAGAATCGATACAAGTTTTTTTTTTAATCTCCATCAGTCTCCAAGAGTAGCTGAACTTTGGTTTGTTTCCCTTGGTAGTTTTGTGTCTGCGTTTTGCTCTTGTTCACTAACTGTAGGCTTGTGAAAGTGTGGATCTGCACTCAACTTTTCAAAGCATGCTCAGCTTGCAGAAAATGTTGCTATATCAGGATTCTATCAAGACTGTAAGTTTCTCTCCCCCCTCTGTTTCAGTGTCTGAGTTCTATTTGTCCATTAGTCTAACTTTGGACTTGGCATAGACACTCGGCAGCAGTTGTGCTTTGATTGTACTGAGTCATATATACCCTATTGTTCTTCATTCCCTGATTTTTAGCTGTAAATGTTTTTTTTTAAGCCAAAAAGTCTCACATGCACCTTTTTAATTTTATGGTACGGGCAGTGGGTAGAGCTGTCGTCCGCTTTCTGGGTTAGGCTTCCCACTCAACATACAGGGTGTGAAATCACAAAATGTATTGTTTTACAGTTTGAGGACTTAGTTGTGATGTTTACAACTCAGACACATCTTTCAGCGTGGCGGCTGTGCCTCCCAACTAACTTTGTCAAAGCATAAAGAGTGTCTCACAACATTTGCTTGATGTATGGATGGTAGATAAAACACATGCTTCACAAAAGAGCTGGACTATCTTCACTTTGTTGTTCCAATATCCTCTTCATTTCTTTTATAGCGTCAGTATGATAGGATCATTAGTCATTTGCACACGTCCGTTGGAGCCAAAGAATGATTGCTCTTGCCTGACATCATCTTGGGCTGGTATTTGAAGCAGAAAGAGTCTGGCTTTATCGGAATGAGAGAGACTGGCTGAAAAATAACAAACGAGGGACCACTTTCTCTCCTCCCCTGCTGGAGATAATCTTGTTTTTGACTTGAGTGATAGGAAAGGATTTCACAGGCGCTCAATCTGTTTCTGACGGCTTTGCCTTTATGTCAAAATTGGATTTCTTAATCTAATCGCAGTGGTTTTAATCTAGCGTTTTTTCTTGCTTCCCTCCCGGCACATATCAATGCTTGGGATTCCTGTACCCCTAAGCAAAATACTTCCTCTGAACCGCCAACAATAGACGGCCCTCAATTACGATAATGGCAGAGTAAAGCAGCACAATGCAAATTGCACAGATGATATGATATAGGGCCTTTTGCAAATCCAACTTAAGCCGTAGTTGGAAGCGTATACACCCTGCAATCTAGCCCAAAATGATCTCCGCAGATGGCTGCTGGATGATTTTAGCTGTCAGTGTAAAACAGGGAGGACTCGGGGATAGATTGGGTAACAGGATCAGGTGGGCTCGACAGGGCGAGTAGGTTTTGTGTCGACCAGGATTAGAGGAATGATCTGTGTCCCGGATGTTTCTTAATGCACTGTCACATTATGTAAATCCCCACTCCATATGAATGCCACAGATACTGTATTTGTCTGCATGCTACATGTTGTCTCCCCATGAGCTGCATGGATTGACCTCAATTTGTTTCACAAACTGCCATTTTTTGTCCGTTCCCTCCCCTTCCTTTGGCTGGCTCTCACGTTGCTGTCAGGGAGAGCATAGTGGTAAACAGCACACTTTTCCTATTGCTGTGTTTACAGGATATATCTGGAAGATCACAGGGTGTTCTCGCTGTGAATAAGACAAAAGTTTAGACAGAGGGAGAAGAAACGCTCCTCCAGCCTGCGAGGCTCTCACGGAGACGAGTCAGCTTCCTGCTCTCCCTTCTCCATCCGTCTTTCTTCAGAGACGAGTCAGCTCCCGCTCTCTGTCCTCAGCCTCTCTGCCCTCTGTCTCTTATCTTGCCTGCCCTCCTCCCCTTTCTGCCGCCCTGCTTCTTGCCTTTCTCCACCTTTAACACCTTTCTCGCTGATGGCTGGAACCAGGCTAATTGACAGACTGACTGGAGGAAAAGTAGTGTTACTCCTTTTGTCTCCGGATCAAACATGCCTCTTGTCTCTCAGCTATCCTCTCATTTTTCCTTCCTCTCTTTCCCGGCTCCTCAGACTATCCCAGCATTGAAGCCCGCTGCTCCGTGTTCTCTCCTACTGACTAGGAAATGAATCATGGCCGTGAGCGTGGGCAGTCGGTCATGATAGATGAGGAGGGCAGGGCCTGGGAGAGGAGAGAGTGGACAGACAGCTTGACCAGCTTATGCAAGGTTAGACTTTAACAATGTGATGCCTACCACTGAGACAGGCCTCCGGCCCTCCTCTGTCAAGAGGCTTTCATCTCATCACGCTTGTACAGTTCAGGTCTTTGCATGAATCCTCTTCAGACGGACGGCGGAGGGGAAAGCAGCAGCCCCTCTTTTCTCACTTCAAAACAAATCTTTACGAAATCTGTATCCTCTATTCTCGGCATGTTCTTACTCCCTGCTCTCTCTGTTCTTTTTCTTCTTCTTCCCCACTCTCCCTCAGTAGAATATACGTATATCAGCCTACCTGCCTTTCTCCTTGTATGTTCTGGACTGCGATAAGTATAAAATAAGTCATGTACAGTAGCCGAAGAGCAAGCCTCAAAGCTCACTGTTGAGTTTAACAACGCTGTCACTCACCACAGTGGCTTCCCCCCCCACCATTGCTGTCCCTTTTTTTCCACCAAAGTACCACTGAACGTTATCTTTATGACTGTGAAAACTGACAGCTGCCGGTAGGAGTGAAATAATTGCCACTGCCAGTGTGACAGACATTATTGGTTCACTTGTACAATAGCAGAACAATGGCATTCTTTTCTAAAGCACTTGGAAGCCAGAGGAATTTATGCATTCTCATTCTGTGGACGAGCCAGTTGCTTGCAGCTGGAGCGAAGGGGTCTAAGCGATTACAATATAACATTTTGTCACTTTGTACTCTCAAAATGCTGCTTTATTTGCATGTTGTCAATCGCAACAAAAGAGCAGCTTGGATCCAAAAGCATCTTGGCAAGATAATTCTCAGCTTAACAATCCACCCTGCTGCTTTACTGGCACAGAGTAGACCAACATGTCATCACGCACACAGATCACAGATAGCCTTACAGTCTGTGGGCCTCACAGTGACATTCCTGGCATAATGTATTGTGTACATGTGTGTTTTACTAACACACACTTACACTGTACAGAGAAACTGTTGCCGTAAAAGCTTCTCTGCTTCTCATTCAGAGCGCCAACTGTCATATATATATATAACGGAATACGTTATAGTAATAGGTAATTACATATTTGAATCAACAAAAATATTGAGTGGAGTTCTCAAAGGGTTGAGTCTCGGGCCTAATTTAATCCCAATCAAACAACGAAAACCCTTTGCACCATACTATACTACTACTAACTATATCACTACATTGTGATTTGTTCAAAGGCCTGGACACACCTTCAACTGTTATCAAGTTAGCATTCTATTTCGCAAGGACGTGCAGAAAGTCACATTGCTGTGCCACTTTCTGGTGTGACCAAGGCTTAAATCTTCATTGGTTTTGGTGCCAAGGAAGAAAGGTAAAGGTCAGTAATCTTAAATCCCTTTTCTTTGGACTGAATAAATCAGTGTAGAAACATAATTAACTAAGGGAAACCCATTACTTTCCTTTAATTTGCTATTGTCAGATGTCCTCAGATTAGAGCCACTTTGGCAGACCCCCTGTCAGTTAATTATGCCTGAATTTCACATGACATTGTTAATGTCTTGATTTTCTCGGTTAACATAAATTGTAATCAAATGTCCAAGGATCAGGATCAGGGTGACATCACCTCTCCTCTTCCTGTCACGGTTGGGTGTGCAGGCAGCAGGGGAAGGACCCAAACGCAGATGACACAGGCAGACTGGTGCAGTTCAGTGATTTATTATACATAAATGAGCTTACAGGCATGTGTTGGCAGGCAGGCAGGCATGTTCTGGTACTGGCTGACAATCTCATAGGCAGGCAGATTCAGCTTCAGGTCCAGGCAAAGGAGCAGAGTCAGAGTTGAGTTCAGGTTGCAGGTGTGCAGGTTAGGTAACTGCAGGGCTGAAGAGAGAATTGTGAAAAGGTGAGTAGATGGGTGGGGCAGCAGTGATGACGAAAGGAGGGAAAGTCCGAGGGAATCTCGTGGATGGATGGAAAATATCAATGATGGGGCCTGGGGATTAGGGGGTGGCAATTAATGGCTTTGAGGAGGTTGGAATGTGGCTGAAGAGAGGGACAGAGCGGCAGAATGTGACACTTCCTGTCTTAATCTATACATGTACCCCTGCTCGTACACATTTTTGTTTCTTTTGGCAGCTTGATCACATCTGTCATCTCCCTCCGTGATCATTCATAATGTTCTCAAAATGTCCTCCGTGCCAGCCACAATCAATACTTCACTGAACCTTTCTACATACAGTACTACAGTCAGGATCACCCAGTCCTGAGAGGAACTGTCATCTATAATCAAACAGTACACCAACTCTGACTGACAACACATTTTAATTGTTATTCAAAATGTATTAAGATGATGGTGTGCACCTTGCCTCTGTATTTTGAAACTGGCAATGCAAATACTGCACTGGGGTATTTTGCAAATTTTCTTACTTGCAAAACTGCTTCTTTGTGCATTTGTCTGTCCACCTATATACACAAAGTTACTTTCCAGGTGTATTAAATGGAAGTAAAAATAAAAATAAATGAAAAATAAAATCATAATAATAACAATAAAATGTAGATTGTTTTATGTCATGTCAAATGACTGAAATGAAATGAGTGCAATATATGACCTTTTAATTAAAAACAAAAAAACATCATAAAGTGCACAAGGAACTTAAATCACATTTCTCCTTTCTGCTACTAACTCCGAAACATGGAACATTTTAAATACAATTATTTCTAAAAATTTTGTCAGAAATTACAATGTCTCAAATTATCAAAATTCTTCACTCAGAACACAATAAGTAGTTACACTATTCACTTAAAACAAGAGGAATGTGAAAGTAGTCTCCTCCACTGCTGGAGCCCTGTAATTGTATTATTGTATAAGAGGATCTTATTTGTGCTGTTTAAGACAATTTGCACTGGCATAAATACAGACTACTACAGATACATGCTGATCATTGCTAAGTGGACTAAGCTAGTTTGGAATTATGCGGAAGACACTTATAGGGCCCAGGAGAGGCATGCTGCTGATGAGCTGTGTAATGAACCCACGTCCTGGATGCTTCCACCAGCCTGTTAGAGGAGGGTTTGGCTGCAGTGTTTGGCCAGACGGGTGTGACAGGTGCCATGTCTTTCAGGTAAAAGGATAAAATTAAAAAACAGTGACAGATAGTGTGATCACCTGTTTGTATTCGTGTGTGCCCAGTGCAGCGGCAGCAGCAGCACTTGGCTGGACTGACCTGCACATGTTGGCTCAGCTCATTTCACAAACAGGTGTGAAGAGGCCACTGCCTGCCGCTGTCAAGGTGTCACACATGCAGTGTCTCATACAAGCGCAGTACATTCGGGGGGGTTGGGTACAGACATATTACTGACCTGTTAATACACAGGTGATGACAGCTATGTAAACACTAGGGGTGGTCTGAGGACTTGCTTTGAAAGCAAAGCAGCAGGTTTGTGACCACAGAGGTTTTCAGGTCAAAACCTCGTATCAGTTGAGAAAGCATTAAGACCTTGCTTTGCACTCAAGAGGTTTTAAAAAAGTTGTGCGTATGTCATCTAGTTTTCTCCGCATCCACAGAACAGTAGAAGGGGAGTGGAGATTTTCCTCCTGTCAATTAAAAAATAAAAGCGACCATAATAGCAACCATCAGCCTGAGCAGCTGACAGCTGAAGACCTAAAGAGATGGCTGTGATGATGAAATACTTAGAATTATGGACCCAAACTAGAGTTTTCCAAAAGCAAAGTATAACTTAACCAGGTACCATTAGCTATTGCTAGTCATTCAGCTAACATTAGACAGACTCATGTCAGATGAATCTGGCTGGGTTATGAATCATGCACCAGAATCATTTAATTCTGGATGCCAAAACTGGCCCAGAGTCAGCCCATATTTGGCCCCAATAAGTCAGGCAACTTTTATTATTTGGTTTTGACATTACTTCCTTTGTCATTCAGCAGAGTGGGGGCTTCCCTGTTGAGAAACTGTTTAATCTGATACTCTGCAATTATACAAGACCCATCGCAGAACAGACAGAACATTCTGTTTCTTTATCATGCAGTGCAGCTATAGGACAACATGCAAAAATGCATTCTGTGTCGTTTCCTTCATCTATATCAAGACATGGATCCAAAATGTTCTATGCCCCTTTTACAAAGATAGATAGATACTTTAGTTTATTGTGAATTTCCCTCCAGTGATAAATAAACAAACTGACCTAGAATTAAAATAAATTACAATAATAAACAAAAGTAGAAGATCTGATGTGCACTGCTATGACAGATTGTGTCGAAAATCATATTATTTCTCGCAGTCATAATTCAGTCAAATCTGAACACAGAGACATGATAAACATATTTTTAGATTCACTGTGACTTGCACATTTATTATTATAATAAATGTCCATAAATACGCTTAGAAATCAGAAAAAAAGATGCTCATTAAAAGTCCAGAACTTGCCAGAGAATCATCACGTTTTCTTCAGTATTTATTTAACGCTTCAGTATTAAGCAGAGGCTACAGTGTCAGGCATTGCTTCCTGTGGCACGTTAGTACAGTTTGTGGATATATTTCAATACATTTTTCAGTCTATGAATGTGAATCAGGGTACAGCTTAAAAAGAGCATGGAGCCCAGACCAGCCTGCAACAAAATGGGTTAAAAGAGGTACTTGAGCTTTGGGCACATGCAGGATGGTGGCTTGGAGACGTCTTCAATCTGTCTATTGTGGGTGGCAGAAGAATGAGCAGAGGAAGAGGATCTCTGAGCCAGACAGGGGAGAAAAATTGCCTGTAGCATTGTGGATGTAATAGGGGAAGGCAGTGATGCGTTTCCGGCAAGTTAGTCTGGTCACCAGGGAGCTTCTGTCTCCAGCGTTCGCCACTCGTTCTCAACGGCCAGAAACTTATCCTACCCCTCCTCGCCTTCGCCTTAGTTTTCCAGTTTTCTCCTCTGCCTTAACTCTGCCCGAGGTAAATATAACTGCAGCCTCTAGAGAGTGGGTGGGTGTACATTTTCAGCTCGATGGGGAGTTTGTGTGTGTGTGTGTGTGTGTGTGAGAGAGAGTATGTGTGTGTGTGTGTGCGTGCAGTTTTTCTCCCACCCTTATGGCGAGGGCCATCTCTTTCATGCTAAATCTGCTCGCTCGCTGTGGGCCTGTCTCTGCTGGGCATCTGCTAATGCCTGCTCAATTACATCCAGCCATATCTCTGGGTAGAAAAGCACACACGCAGAATACAGCCTGATGTGTGTGTTTGTGGGGGGATAGGCATCTTTGAAGTCCTGCGATATCGCCCCAAGATGCGTAGTCGCTAGAAGCGAAAAAAACAAGCGGATAAACATACAAACCTGTCAGAGGCCAGAACAAGCTGGCCTCTTGGTTTGATGCCCTTAGGGGAGGCTGGGGATGTACTGATGCATTACAGTGTGTGTTCGCAGGAGGTGGTGGAAGTGTTTGGCAGGGTTAAACGGTTAGGCAAGCCTTCAATTTGTGCGACCTGTACTTCACTGTAGCTGTGGTTCATTAGGGAGGCGAGGCAGGACCCAGGGGACCCTGTTAATTACGCCGTTCAGACTCCTTGATGGGCCTAGGAAGACCGCTCTCACACAGCAGGAGGGCCCATGTACTGATACGTGTGTATGTGTCCTGTTGGGTGTAAACACATGCGACACCACAGGAATACAAGCTCTTTTGAATAACAGAAAACATTTGTGCCAAATCATACCTTGCAGTTTGGTCTAACGAGTTTTCCTGTTGAATAATCTCAGTGTGTCAGTACTGTCAAACTGAGTCCCAACACCACGCTTCACTAATACTGCATATCATGTGATATATGACATGCTTGTCCTTTGTTTGTTTTAGCCAAAGTTCCATCTTTAGTCTAAAACATTGCAAACGTGTGTTTAGCATGATATTTACAGTTGCCATCAATACTTTCTGGGTAAAATCAAACTCAAACAAGTATTGCTGAAGTTTAATTATTATTCATTGATGAATCTTTTTAAATCTCTTGAGTTAAATGTGAGCTTTCTTTGGTCATACTTATCACGTTTTCTCTTCCTGCTTTTATGCTCTTGCTGATGTCATCAGGGATGTCATGGGTTGTACCATTTAGTACACTTAGCTCTGGTTTGTACTGATGATGTTTACTGATACAAGTGGGCGAGACAGACTAAGACACCCCTGAGTGAATCTGGTTCTGCCTAAACTGATTCTTCAGTCGACTGAAGGGCCTTTAAGGGAGTTGGTGTCTTTTTTTCCCCCTTAATTAAACCAAGTTAACCTTTGGATTGGTTTTCTTTTGCATTTGTTTCACATATGAGCTGGTCAAGTCAAAATTTCAAGTCTGCCTTCTTCCACATTTCGAGACCCTCCAGCCAGTCTTCCCCACATTTCAGATTCTCATTCTTCTGATCTCAAAACCTAGGCAAATAAAACCTACTATCCAGAGCTAAATAAAAAAAACAACAACGAACATTTCTTATAATAATATGGGTAAACTGACCCTTTAATGGTAACAAGCTGAGCGTGGGGCCTCTCACATTTTCCTCAATCAATGGTCTTCAGATAGTCAGTAGGTACATGTGTTGCTTCTGGGATTTTAAAAATCTGTAGTAAAATGAACTCTTTTACTCTTTTTAAGGTGTCTATACAGTTAGTGACACATTTATAAAACTGCAAACAGCATAAATCATATTTCAAGATTGCTTATTTGTACTGAACCACCATTCATTACATATAATTACACTGAGCTTTTCATTAACGTGTTAATGAAAAAAAGAACAAATAGCCAGAGCTGTATCAAATGGTGTTTATACCATGTCACACGTTAACACACACACACACACACACACACACCCTCGCATTTATTATCACACTGTGGTTTTATTTCACACTTTCACGACATGTATGTTGTCTGTGTAAATTCTAATCCAGCTGAGTTTCACCGTGTCATCTTGATTTATTTGTTGCTTTCTTTTCTTGCTTCATTCTTTGTACACTTGGCTTTGACCGCGCATGTTTTTCCAGGTTCTGTGGATTTTTATCTTGCTCACGCTAATTAGTATGTCACTGCAGTGTCTTTTATCTGGTCCAAACAACTCTCAATTTAGTTCAAGTATTACCTGCAAATCCATGGCTGGCTGAATGATAGCGCAGTCAAAGTGTTTGACATTACATCAATACACCAACTTATAAATTAAGCTGACTTAACAACCCCGACGCTGTCACTCCGACTTACAATTACAAGTCACCAGTACCCAGGCAGGTAATTAAACAGTGTGAAGCTGCAATTCTTCCTAAAATACACCAAACCCCTTCCAACAGACGACATGCACAACATGATTTTGTGCAACAACATGATCAGCGGTGAATATTCAAATGATTGCTGTAAATAGACGGCTAAATTAGAAATCAAACCTGAAGAAACAATTTGTTGTAATGACAAGCTCCTTCAAAAGACCACAGCATGCCTGCCTTCCCCTGCATCTTGACAGCCTTTCTTCACATCTCAGGCTCCTGACAGGGCTTTGTACGTGCCTTGTCACCTCAAATATGTCTGCCACTGCTATTTTCTACCCTCCCTGCCTCCATGCTTCGTCTTAGAAAGACACTGTTAATGTTAGATTTCATCAGGCAGCCATTTCCTGGTTGTTCAGGTAGGGTCCCAAACTGAGCACTCGCCACGTGTGCTTTTTTATTCCCTCCGCCGTATCTGATATGGATCCCGTTGACATTACTGATCATTAGTGCAACACAGTGACGCTAATTCCCGTTGATGGCCTTTTCCTTTCAGCTTCGTTGTAACCTGATTATGCCAATCAAAGTGTCTAACGAGTGGAGAACGTGAAGTGTTGGCAGCTTCCAAGCCTCGTTCCTGCAGCAAACTTTTTTTTCCTTGTACCACAAATTAGATGAAGATGCATCACCTCCTCGGAGTTGAGGGGAGGTTCAGTTTGGTGCACCATTAACCTCATTAAACTGAGCTGGTTTCTATGAAATCTTATCTGAAATATCATACTATAAAGTTATCCAGAACAACTCTGTAGCTGTAAGGCTAAAATACACTGTCTTAGCCTAGTTACATTACAACATCATCACTTCCACAACAGTGTTGTTAAAACCACTTGTAATTTAATTTGATTTGGAGAAAATATGTTTTTCTTAACGGACTGAACCTAAAACCAGTTGTTCAAATGATGTTTTCCTCACTGAGTGAGTGTGGGGATGCAGACCATTTCTTTACTGGTAGAAGCCTCAGAATGTACTGTAGCCAAAGCTGCATCTTTGTGGAGCTCTCATGGATAGTGTTTGAGAACATCCTCTAAGCACTTTTATCATTTTAAGAACCAGACGTGACACTGATATTTACAGTGTTCATGAGAATCATGGAAGTGAAAGTTCTTAAAGAGTCTATGAAATGGGCACTTGAATTTCCTGGAAAACAGACCAACTTCAGTGATGACTCTTCTTGCACTACTGACTATTACTAAGAATTCCAACCAGAAAAGTCAAGTTTTAAAAAATGCTGATTTTCTGCCTGTCCTATCAAATCAAATTGCATTCCTCTCCCTAAGTAATAGCCAATTGTTTTACACATTTTGATACCATGTTGGACCAGTTTCAACCGAAAATACATCTCGTTAAGGAACTAATGATTCCTTTTCATCGGACCTGTAAAAGTGGTGGAGCCAATTGAGGTTAAACAAATTTACAGTTTCTGAAAAAAGAACACAGTTCTGCAGAGGGAAAAGCCCACCACCCAAGAAGTCCTTATGATAAAATTGGTGGTTTGTTAGCAGTTAGCAGTGACAAGGGCCTTATTGCAAGAGCAATTGGGCATTCCAAATTGTGAGGAGGGAAAAATGTAAAAAAAATATCTATAAAAAAATAATAAAGACAGAGAACAAGAAGGAATCTGGATGTGTCCAATTTGTCTGCTATTGTGGAACAGTGTTTATGCATGTCTAGCTTATTGTATTTGTGACTTCCCATTGTGAAAACACAAACTCTCAGTTCCATTTAAAGGTAGCATTATTCTGCCTTCACTTTCACTTCATGACAGCTGGAAAAAAAAACTTTGCTGCCATAGCAATTACTTATCACATGTATGCATGAACCTCTGCAGGGCGTTTGGAAAATGTTCTTGGAAATGGCTGGTGTAGTAGAATGGTGCAGGGTGAGGAAGTGCGGATGCACCGGAAAAAAAGGCAATATTTCCTTACCTCCTGTGGTGCACTAAACATCTGACTGATGACAGTTATTGATGACATGCATATTGATGAAGCACATACGGGCACATCAACAATATGTGACAATACAATCCTGAAAACATCATAAAGGAAGTGTCAGTTTCCTCTAATGTGATGTGGTTTGATTGATTACATGTTCATGTCACGGTATTGAGGGCAGACAAGACAAAAAATGTTACGAGGCACAGTTTAAAATCAGATGGCGTACAGTTTTCATTATCCTGCAGTCTTATTGGTGTCTCAAGTTTTGTTCTATTTTGACAAGAATTGTGATTTCTGAATGAACAAAGAAAACTTTTTATACTGTTTTTTGCATGATCATTTAGGAAATATAATGAATATTTGACTGAAATATCAGCTTCACAGTCTCATTGCCTGGACTCTACTGAACAATGTAAGGCTACGTACTGTATGTATAGTATATATGTTCTTCCCTTCACGTATGTTTTCTAGACCTCCAGCTAGCAGTTGAATAAGTCATAGAGATGCACAGCCGCTCCACTTCATACCCTCTCATCTTCGCATTTGCGTGCCTCTCAGCTGCTTACAGCTTACTCCTTATTTACATCTCAATTCACACTCTGTAGTCTGAAGCCTGATTTACATTCGCAGCTCCTGCCTGTGTGCAGTTAGAGAGGGAGACATATGGATCGGCAGAGAAAAGTTGGTTCCTGAAGGACAAAGCAAGGACAAAGACTAGGAGAGTGGTTTAAAGGACAGAAGAGTATGTGCTGTTAAATGGGTAGAAAATGACTTAAGGTTCTGCTGGTTGTGAGGCAGGACGGA
The DNA here is from genome assembly GCA_003416845.1 of Oplegnathus fasciatus. Lineage (NCBI taxonomy): Eukaryota > Metazoa > Chordata > Actinopteri > Centrarchiformes > Oplegnathidae > Oplegnathus > Oplegnathus fasciatus. Next base: position 334,447 of record NTHP01000345.1, on the reverse strand, counting down.
GGGGACTGATCATCAAATGGACCTTGGTACATTCAAACGCTAATGAGATAATGCAGATATATCCCAGAAACTGGAACCTGAGCAGATCACAGCAAAGTTAGTTGCTCGTTCACATGAATGTATTATAAGTATAATGGAATGCGGAAGTCACAATAAAACCCATGACTGAAGTATAATATCACTCATTCTTCATAAAAAAAGACTTGTGTCCATATAGCTAAACTGCATAATTTCATAATTACTTCCTCCAGCATGTGCATAGTTCTCGTACTACACATAACATGACCAAAATATAATAAATTCCCTAAAGCTAATTCTTCTTACATAACTACTATTACCATTTCACATTCACACATTATATATTCCAGACTTACTTCCTTTATAAACTAACCTTTCTGCATTATGAAACACCATATGAAAGACTTTGTGTCCTAATAATATCTTAGGAATGTTGTTTCAAGGAGGAATCATAGTGGAAATGAAGAAACAATGTACTGTGCTGTAGGCCTGACCTGTTCAGTGGCTTGATTGTAAAAATGAAACACACATTAAAAAATGCATAACAAGCCTACATCATGTAACTTTCTTCAGATCAGAAAAATTAAGGATTTTTGAAGAATCTTTACCCAAGTACCTGTGATGGAACTAAGTACATTTACTCAAGTACTGTACTTAAGCACAAATTTGAGGTACTTTGAGGTACTGAGTATTTCTATTTCATTCTACTTTATTTCTCTGTTCCACTAGTTACAGCCAGGGGAGTAGAGGGTAAATGGCAGTATACAAGTCCAGGTGGAAAAAACACAACTTTTCAATAATGGTTGAAATTGCCATTTGATTTATAATATGAAGAACATTTCTCTTCATCATGATTATTGGTGCAGTTGTTTAGCCAGCGGGCTATACTCATCTGATCCCACAGCATAAGTCCTACATAAGTCAAAATTTCCATAATCCTGTAAATGGTTTCCTAATTATTTTACAAACCTCATGTTGCATAACATTACGTTACGTTACAGTGTGGCTCCAAAACAAACTAAAACAGCAGAGAGATACAGACAGACAGATAGCGGCAGATAATGGAGAGAGAGAAGAGAAGAGAAGAGAGAGAGAGATACAGCAGCAGATGATGGAGAGGTGAACAGTGCATGAACTGTATCTGAAGATTGTGCGTATGTGTGTGTGAGTGAAAGAAAACCCTTTTAATATTCCAATAAACTAATAATAACATGAATACATTTAACTGTTTTTCCAGTTCTAGTCAATAAATGTTTAATGATAGCAGTTGTGAAGTATTCTGTTTCTACTCAATACTAACACTAATCGCCAACAACCACTAATATTTTTAACATCACCATTCATAATTCATCTGGAAAGTAAACAACAGTTTTTGAGGTGCACATTTAAATTTTTCAATGGCTAAGACGCGTACTTTGAATGTTAATAAGGTGCCAGAGTGCATAAAAAAGCATCAAAGCACAGCTTTGTTTATCCAAAAAATCCCTACAGAATTCCAGACTAAGCACCCAATGTCCATTCACACAGAATAGATATAAGTGGCTTCATCACCTATAGAGCGCAAAAATGTACATTTTTATAATAAGCTTCTTGTGCAAGGACATTTTTTTATCTGTGAAAAAGAATGTTTACTAAAAAACTGGATCACACAGAAGACAAGATATTTATTAAAATAGGAGATATAAAACACAGCTGGCCTGACATGTCTTTGCAACCCACACACTAAACACAATGATGAAATTAGACTATTATACAAAAGCCTGAATAATGCATGAGACGCTGCTATTGAGTGTCCTGTGCCAACTTTTTTATTAATTGGCCCTACAATATCTGCATGAGGCAACTCAGCAGACATTACCAGCATCTTATGAACTCCACAAACCTGACATATTCCATTTTCTATGTAAATACCATATAATCGCATGGCATTTTCTTCGAAAATAAAATTAATTAGGAGGTACTGTGCTATCTGTGATTTTTTTCTCCTTTTCCGCTGTAATTAGTACATCCTGTAACTGCATGGTCCTTTCCAGGAATCTTACTAATAAAATACCACTTACTCTGATCTAAGAAATATTTAGGAAACTAAAGGACCTGGAGACTCCAGTGTCAACCGTGCTGCCTTAATGGGCTGCTAACTCTAGAAAAGTTTTCTTTAATTTGCCCTTAAGTGGATGGAGTGTGACACTGATGTAAATGCTGTTACAGAAGATTTTGCCAGCTTAAAAAGAAAGATAAAATAACTTTCAAATTGTGGCATTAAAACATTTATACTTAATATTAGCAGTAAAGGATCGGCTATCAGCAATTTAAGTCAAAATGTCTTCTGAGCGTGTGTATGCTATACAGAACAAGTGGCAAAAATTCATTGCAGCTTCATGAAGCCTCCATTCTACAGCACATATTGGACTGTGCTGTGAAGATTGCTGTGTTGAGAAAATAGCTCTCCTGTTTGTTTCTATACAGGTACCAAGCTTATATAACCTGTCTTTTAGATATTCTGTATTGTTTCATATGGGTTCTTTCAGCAGTAGCTGTGCTTCACTAAGGTTTGTGCTGTACACTGTGTTCTTTAATACTTTCTCCTAGATTACTAATCGATTTGGCTTTGCCAAATTATCATTAATTTTGAGTCATATTTGTGTCCACCTGATGAGGGTAAGTCCAATAGTCACTCTCCTTTTAGCTCTTTTTTGGTGTCGACCAACTCCTAACAAAAATAGCTGGCACTTTTGTTGCTAAATGATCCACTATGTTCACCAGCTAGTCTCTAACTGTGTCTGTCTGCTCTTCGGTGCTTGGCAGGCAGTGTACAGTGGGTTCATCAGAGCTCTTTCGCTGAAAACATCTCTGCTGTTGCTGCAAACCAGGTTGATAAGAGTGGTGAGACTGAACCAAAACAGTAAAGTTCTTGGAACTGTGTTTAAGTGCATTGAGAGTGACGAAAAACCGGCGTCAAATTCATTGAGCCACAAACAAAACAGAACAAAAAACCAATTAATTATAGTGGAGTGCAGACGATGAATTTTGAAGTCTTACAGCCTGAGGAAAGAAGCTGCTCTGTAGCCTGGTGCTACGGCAGTGGATACTTCTATATCGCTTGCCAGATTGCAGCAGGATGAACAGGCTGTGGCTGCGGTGGGTATTGTCTTTTCGTATCCTTCGGGCTCTGCTCTGGGCACCTCACTGATATCGCTCATGTTTGGTAGATGGGTACCAATGATGGTCTAGGTTTTAATCACCTGCTGCAGAGCACTCCTGTCCTGGGCCGTGCACAAACCATGCCAATTTGTAATATTTCCAGTCAGGATGCTTTCTATTGCTCCTCTGTAAAAGCTGATGAGAGCTTAGCATGGGAATTTTGCTTTCTTAAGTTTCCTTAAGAAATACAGATGTTTCTGAGCTTTCTTAACCAGGGTGGGGTTGTGAGATGACCGTGACAGGTTCTTTGTGATGCTGATTCCCAGGAACCTGAAACTGTTCCCTGTCTACATGGAGCAGGTGGTGTGTGTCTTCACCTCCTTTTTTCTAAAATCAATGATCAGCTCCTTGGTTTTGCTGATGTTGAGCAGTAGATTGTTCTCTGTGTACCACTCTGCAAGATTGTTGATTTCCTCCTGATATGAAGTCTCATCATTGTTTGAAATCCGGCCAATGATGGTGGTGTCATCTGCAAACTTCACACACACGCTCCAGCTTTTGTAGCCTGTGATGTTCTGGATCGCCTGCCACATATTTTTGGTGTCGTTGGTGTTGAGGTCTCTCTCCAGTCTCTCCTGATGCCTCCGCTTTCCCTCCTTGATGCCAGCTTTCAGTCTCGCTCTGGTGGTGCTGTATGCTTCCTTGTCACCTGACCAAAAGGCAGTTTTTTTGGCTCTGGATAAGGCCCTCACTTTTCCATTCATCCAGGCTTTCTGGTTGGGGAATGATTTTGTTGTCTTTGTGATCACCACATCATCAACACATTTGCTGATGTATGATGTAACTGATGATGTATATTCCTCAAGATTGATGTGGTTCTCCTGGGTGGCGGCATCTCTGAACATGTGCCTGTCTGTGCGCTTAAAACAGTCCAGTAGAGCTGCTGTAGCTTCATCTGTCCACAATTTACAGTTTTTTTTCTGATGGTTTGACCCTGTTTATCAGCTAGCTGTAAGTAGGCAGGGAAATATAGTCTGACTGACCAAAATGGGGACACAGGAGGGACTTTGTAGCTGCCACTAATGTTCGTGTAAACATGGTCCAGGGTAATGTTTCCCTTGGTGGACGTGTGGACATACTGGTGGAATTTAAGTAAAATAGATCTGAGCTTTGTTTGATTAAAATCACCAGCTACAATGTGTCACTGCTGATGACCTCATATAGTACTTATTCGTACTGTCTGATGTAATATATGTTTGTAGTATTTGTTTTGTTGTTTGGTTGAATGTTGCATTACAAGGTGTACACTGTTTCACACACATAACAAAACACAAAACAAATTTCAAAAAAATATTCTGATAACAAGTGAAATCAAGTCAAGCGGCAGTGCGTACAGTATGAGTTTGAGCCAGGGGCCAAACATGAACATGAACATCGTTTTTAGGGGACAGCATTGATGTTCTTCTGATATCAGCCACAGCAGCAAGCTATATACACCAACCCCAGACACATAATTATGGCATTTCAATTATGCTATTTATTTTTGCTGCAGCGTTTAAGGATTCATGGTTAATGTGCTATCATAAATTCATGGATCCCTCTCCTGATTGGTAGATGAATGGATGTTGTTTATTAAGCATGTGGGTCATGTATCATACCATATAACTGTAGACCCGAATACAAGGATCTAAAAAAAGGGGGAAAAAACAACAAACAAAGTGCTTTTGTCAGTGATCTCAGTATTAGAGGCTCACATGGAATCAATTGAAGATCATTTATGGCAAGTTTGTGCAGCAGAGTGAGAAACTAAATGACTGTCGTTCAAAGGTAATTACTAAAATGTGTAGCTTTACAGCCTCATGTTGAGATGCTTGTCGTTATGACATTGATCAAGATAATCATAACTTGTGGTGCAGCAGTTTTACTCTGGTGTCTCTTTGATTGCAGTGTGTTTACAGCGTGCTTGGAGAGGACTCCAGGCCATTATGTTCCCAGCTCTTCTTCAGGAATCCTCCCCTCCCTCTCCTGGCTTCTGAAAATCCCTCAGCCACCAACTAAATAGAAAGGTAGTGAGTGACAGACTGGCTGTGTGTTTGTGTGTGTCTGTGTCTTAAACTGTCAGTGAGTGGGTGTGTGGCATTATTTCAGCCTATTTTCAGTCCCTGCCAATTCTTCATGTAAGAAAACAGTTACATTGATGTGTTTCTTTGAAGGCTCTTAACCAATATTTTTTTTGTGCAGACAGCGCCCACACCTGATATCAATAAATTGAAATTTTCATTTCAATGGAATTGTGTACTTTTCCTATGAAACAGCATTCAGACCATTGTGGGACTCTAAAATTCTCAACTTAAACCTAGACCAATGGAATTATTTGCCTGCGGATGCCTAATAGAGGCAGACGTTATCATATATGGAGAAAAAAAAATTAGGTATGTAAAGTAACATTTTCATTTAAAAACTACTGCCCATGAAGGAGAACTATTCAGTTCAGTTTACTAGTCGCGGGGAGTACTGGAGCCTGTGAAACAGCTGTAAAATGTCTTCTGCTGTTCTGGAGAAGATTTGTTAAAAAAATATCATGCTTATTTTCTCAGTGTTGCCTTAGAAACTACAGGTTTGTAACAGAAGGGCTGCGTTACAAAATGGAGGTGTGAGGAGGTGAGTTTTTATTCTGTGGCCGTTTAACAGTCAGGGAGGGTCTAATGAAAAGATGCTATTAGCGTTGGTGATGATGATGATGATGATGATGATGATGATGATGATGATAATGATTTTTGTTCTGTTAAGGTGAAGGAAAGATCAGTGGTACATAAATATCATCCGCAAAATGTACAAAGTATCAAAGCAAAAGTAAATGTTCTGCAGTGTAATGTTCCTGGAACTGATATATTACTATACATGACATTATTATTTTTATTTGTATTATTATTATTATTAGCCTATTTATTTGTATTATTTATTTATTTATTTATTTTTTACTACTGATGCATCAATTTGAAAACAGCATTTTACTGTTGTAGCTAGTTTTAATTGCTTTATATACAGTTACATAGTTTAGATTATTAATAGAAGAGGAAAGAAGAAGCAAAGAAACAAAGTCCTGATTAACAATTTTGTTTTCTTTTTGGGGATGTTTCTCTAATCTTTATTTTTTTGTGAAATAATTAATAATTTGTCCTGAATGTTGAATGTTTGGGCCTCAAAGAGTTATTTAAATGAAACCATCTGAGAAGTTTATTGTATGTCTTTTTTGGAACTGTAACAGCTCATAAGATATCTGAAACTTGACAAGGAGCCACAACTGCACACTGCTTTTTTGTAAGAGGTCACAAGCTAAATGGATGAGAACCACTGGAACCACTTTTTTTGTAATGTAAAAATCTTAATTTGTAAAGTAACCAGTAAATATATTTGTAAAGCAGAAGTATAAAGTAACATAAAAAGGGCATACTCAAGTAAAGTACATGTAATTTTTAGGAGAGAGAGTCCTCTCGATCCTGTAACTTTCTCTTGTAACTTATAAAAAATACAAGAAACCGTTCATAAACACACTGATTTCATCATCAGATTCAGGCAGCATTTATTTTGTAGAAACGTAAAGATACCTACAGTATACTAAATTATGGCGTCCACAGCAGTCATTGATAGAAAGACATTCCCTTCATTATGTAAGTTTAACTAAGTGCACATTTCCTTTATCATAGATGATATATAGAATCTCTTGTGGGCAACTTTTACAAGGGATCATGGATTCAGAAGGGCATAGAAGCAGGTATACTTGATACGTATACAGGGACAGAAAATTGTAAGGGTAAACACCTTTCTTACCACTGCATTGTATTTAGAGTGTCCCCACACCTGGCCCATGTTGACCACAATCATTTTTTCCCCAGAGCCTGAATGGAAACAGCGGCCCTTAGATCTCCCAGAGTGCTAATCTGTCTGGCCCCTAACAGGGAATCCAAAGCTATTTCCCAGCTCCAGCCAGTGGTTCCTGCCATTGATAGGGATCTTCTCTCCCTAGGGTTGAAAGCCAATGGCTGTCCAGTCGGCTGCCACACTGCTTTCCATGGTCAAACTGATTTCCTTCTAGCTGCTGGGATTTGGTAATGTCCTGTGAGCTTAGTGTCAAGCTCTTTGGCTCAAATCCAATTGTACTGGAAGGAAAGCAGAGGTCGTTTTTAGCTGCTGCTGAGCAAAGTAAATAAAAATTGGTGGATTTGGATTGGCATTTGCTCTGTGCCAAGAGGGGGCTATAGTAACAGGCGGACATTAAAAGCACAACAACAAACCGTGAGTTTAGTCTTTTGACGGGGAGAGATGAAATGAAGAGTACATTTGTGGATAACTGAGTGCAGAGCAGAGTGGTTGTTTTTCACCGCCTCCCCAATGGCTGCTGTCTTTGTTTCCTGTTAAACAATCAGCAGAAAACAAGAGACAGAAAGGGAGAGGGAAAAGCCGAATGACAAATTATTTTAAAAGAGTGTGCAGAAAAATGCAGCATGTGTCAGAGGCAGTGGGTGTACTGTATGTGTGTGTTCATCAGTGCACATCGGGAGTGTCTGAGCCATTGTTATTGATTGTTGAAACCGGGATGGAAGGGATTGAGGTTGTAGAGATCAATGCTAAAACAGTTTGGTCAGCCATGAAACTTTCCAGAACACTCATACAGTCTATCAGCACAGTTAACAAGATATCACACCGCAGAAAAACAAGTTCAGTATTGAACACACATTACAGTCAACAAGTCAAGTTATTATTTGTATAGCCCAAAATCACAAGTTTGTCTTAGAGGACTTTACAACCTGAACAACCTGAACAACATATGGCACCCCTCTATCCTCTGAACTTTGATTCAGATACAGAAGAAAAAAGAGAGAAACATCAGAAAGAACAATAGAGAAGGGATCCTTCTTCCAGAATGGGCAGACATGCAATAAGTGTTGTAGACAGAAGTAACAGTAGTACAGAGTTACCATATGGCAAGACAGAATGGTGCAGAGCCCATCTACACACCAGTCCAATATACATTTTCGCATTTTGATACTTATACTATATACTATATATGTCAAAATTATACTATATATGTTAAAATGATTTAATCTTAGAATTTGTATCCTTATATTTCCTTTAATATTTGTTTTTCTAATTCTTATGTTTACTCTTATTCTAATCATTAATCTTTATTGAACCTTAGTATATTGTGATTCTTCAAAGATTCAAAGTAAATAAAGTGTTGTTAACATGTAATATTAAAGTTTAGTGTAAATGGGAGTTTCAACACTATGTTTTCTATAACACATATCCATTCCCCATTGTAACAGGAAGACATCTAAAGTAATTTCCTTCTTTAACAGCGAAATAAGTCACTTTATAACTACATACATTTTAACAGGCAATTTGGTTAGACCAGCAATACATCTTTCGAGAACTTAAATGCAGTATTCATTTACTTTTGAGAAGAACTGTTGCATGATCCTTGACATTCATGAACTGAGTTAAGCTAAATGTTTGAGTAAGAAGGAACAAGACCAACAGTCTAAAGGCACTACAAGCAGCCTTTAGACAAGAGTTAATCTTCTGGGGAGCAATCATTGTGCTCAGTGAACTTCATGGCAATCTGCACATTCGATAAAGATATTTGTTGTGTACTATTTGAAAATCTAGAGTGATAGTGACAATAGATGAAAGGTCAAGTGGTCATCCAAAAGATTAGGATTCATCCTCTGGAGATTATCTCAAGATTACTTTTCATGGGCCAACGTATTAATCGTGTTTAAGTTTTGACCTGATGTTGGCATGTGAAAAGTTTGAAATCATCCTCTGGGGACCTATGATGTCCAACAAATTTAATGACAATCTGCCCTGTAGTTGTTGATATTTCTCAGTCTTGACCAAACGCTTGGACAAAGGGACGAACAGATGGAATAACCAAACGACATCTCCATCATTAGGCCTAGCCATCAGCAGGATAAAACATAGTACATTTTTAAAGCTCTTGTTATAATTGTTCTTGTCAGGGTAGAAAATCCTCTGAAACATCATTTAAAAATTCCCTATGAAACCAAGAAAAGTAATTTTGTTTCTGTGTAATCATATCAAAATGCAACAACCTACTCCCTACAGTAAACATGATAAACATGTAATCAACAAACCGCACTGGAACTGTCAGAGGTGGACAACATTTACAGAACCAGATTCCATTTTAAGACAAATTAGGCCCACAAGTTATTAACAATACATGCTGTCAGACTCATATATGGGACTGTTTATTCAAATAAGACTGAATTAGATTACTCCTCTATAATCTGCTGCAAACCACAAGCACTGCTGTGTCTAGTAATAATAATAATAATAATAACATCATCAAGAACACTATCATTGCTTTAGTTGCATAGCAAGAAAAAAACCCCAATCAGATTGTCCTACAATCATACAAGATAATATCTCAGGGGATATGAGGTCTTTACAGTGAGGACAGTGCTGCAGATGTGTGTTTATCAGAGATAGCAGGGATTATCAGGTATTAACAGTGTGGAGCTGCTGCCACAGCTTTACAGCCAGTAAATAAAGAACAAAGTTTAGTTGGCCAGAGCGGAAAACAACATGGGAAAGTACAGTGATTGAGACATAGCAACAGTGTGCTGGGGCATGTTGTGTTGAACCACTTTAAATATCCTATTTTCTACTTGGAAAGGGGAAGGTTTAAATTTAAAGCACTGTGATACCGTGGGAAATGTTTTTTTCTCGCTTTCTTTCTCTTAAAGGTTACCCCAATGAAAATCTATCTTTTATCCAATACTCTCCCTTGTAGGTTTAAAAGTTGGCTCTGAAAAGTTTGTAGCTTGCTCCTTGGGGAGGATAGCAGCTGAAGTCAACTTGGATCCACAACAGTCACAATGACAAGCCACAGTCACGGCCAGAAAAATGTGTCAAAACGTTAAAATGTCCGTGGAAACTTATGAAAACACTCAGCATAAGTAATTTCTATGCCGCTGATCCATACGTTCAGCGTTTTCCAAACACTCATAGATGTAGTGTTTTTAGCTGCGTTACTGAGTTCAGTTTTACAAAAAAAGAGAACCTGAATCAATTGTTATGCACCAAAACACCAAGGCAAATTCCTTGTATGTGAAAACCTACTTGGCAATAAACCTGATTCTGATTCTGAAATTAACGACATTTACAGCAACAGAAATGACCCTAATTATGACCAACTCTGAAGTTCACTGTGCTTTATGGAGAGTTTTGGTGTTTTTCAGTTAACTGTTTGGAATTTCCAGCTTAACACTTGTTTGTGCTGTTTTCAGTGAAAAAGCTCTGATAAACATGCTGTACACTACCTGCCCAGCACCAATAAATAAATAATAAATTATTATTGCTTTGAAGGAGGACCATGATGATGTGGAAAATGGTGTTTTTGCACTTAAAGGAACACTCCGCCCAAAACCCAGTGTCAGTGTTGCTACATGGCAACATGGCGCCATGGCAACAAAACCTGTCAAAAACATCTATAGACATTTCTCAAACTACACCATCAGCATGGCATGCAGGGGGTGAGCATTTGTTATTTGATATATAAAAATACATTTTCAGTGGGGTAGATAGTGCTAAGCTATATTCCACTACTAAGACAGAAAGGGCTAACTGAGAGCAAACAGTACATTCACTGCAGTGTTTAGCCTCCTATTCTTCACTTTGGCTGTTGTGGAATGAGACACTGTGGCCTGAAGAACAACATGGCTAATTTATAGGCATCAGAAAATGACCCACTGACTAATGCATCAGGACTGAGGTTGTCGGGAGGCTATAAATAATTGCCATCTGCTGCAACTGTGCTTGATGCCAATAAAGTATTGAAATGAAACACAACACAGGCTGATATAAGTGCTGTACAGATTTATGCCGTAGTGTGAATATTAAGCAGTGTCATTTAGTTTGCAAAAAACTAAATGAAATGACAGGCGTCAGAACTCATAGGAGACTGACAGGCAGGCAGACCTCCATGCAAAATAACAGGATGGAGATGAAGGGGAGGAGGGGGGATGATGATGCATCTTTTATAGCATCACTTTACTCCTCCATTTGCTCTACTTTGTTTTGTGCATGTGTGTTTTTTTCTTTGTCTCTCTTCCTCCTCCTCTACTGTTTGTTGTTTGTTTTCAAGTGCTTCCCCTCAGGGATCGCCTGAGTAAGCGCCATGCGAGTGTGACAAGCACTTAAGGGACAGTTGAACGCCCATGTGGATATGAAAACCAGCCGCTATCACACACACACACACACACACACACACACACACACTCATACACACACCACCCATGGGTTTTATAGGCTGGCAGTCATGCGACAGTCATCCAGGCTGGTTGCAAAACCAAAAGCATTTTGCTTGAGGAGATGATACAGTTGAACTAATCAACCACAGATTGACCTTTGACCTTTCTGAATCCACCATACCTTTTACCTCATATTGGTCCAGTGATATGCTTTCCATCCCTCCCTTTCTCTCTGTCCTGGTCTCCCTCTGTTTTCTTTTTAATTCAATCTAATTCTCTCACACAGAATTAGAATTTATCGGTAAGCTGAGCGCAGGGCATTAGCAGGGCTTAACCTCCCTTGCCCTTTCTTTGTTTTTAATAAATGGCTGCATATCATTTTTCATGTATTGCTACCATGGTTTCATGCTTTGGATTAGGAGCAGGCAACATCTGCAGCTACCTCTGTGGGCCTGTTCTACTGTTTAAATGAAACCTGTACATAAACTGATAGTATCTTGCTGTCAGTCACTCTATCAATAGTCCTGTTCCTTATGAGTAAAATGAGTCTGGTCATTCTTGGTTGTAACTCCTCATTGTGTGTTTGTGGTAGTCTGAGCAACATGTGTGCATCACATTTTGGTTGTGGGGCTGTAAAGAGTATAGGCATATTTTTCCTCTTTGATGTGACTTTTTTCCCCAAGAGCACTCCTGTTTCCATTTTTTTTGCCCACTGCATAAAAGTTACTATGAGCGAAGGTTTGTTAATCCAATTTAGCAATGCCACCTATGTTATTTATCATTTCTGATGCTGCTGATTACTCAAAATTAGTTGTCCTAAAAAAAAAATAATTTGGAAAATTACTATCAGGTTGCTACAGTATATAAACTGCTATAAACCTCCATGTTATCTTTGTCTGATGTGCCTGCAGCAGCTGGCTGAAGCTGCAGCTCTGTTCGGGGATGAGATAAAGTTTGCAGTGATGTTTTGCAACTCTGTGAATGTCCTGGAACACTGAGAGCTCTTGAACGCCCCCTGAGCCGGTTAGTGAAGACAGCTGAGAACTGCAGCAACTGTCAGCTACAGAGAGGGAAACAGAATTCATAATGTAGCCTGGTTTTAGTTACCATTTTGATTGTCTTATCATGTTACAGGACTCAACTTCAACTTTGATTTTTGGTGTTTGCTGTAAGCTGCTGTAGATAAAATGGCATGTTAGAACTCTACTTATTATTAAGTTTCTGTATCAGTTGATGTCAAATTCCAGAGGGGATTAAAAGTAGGATTTCGGAGGGTTTTTTTCAAAGCTCAATTTTTATTTTTCAACATGTAATTCCCTTTCAAAAAAATTAACTTCCATTTTGCTAAACTTTTCCACATTAAAACTTACAAAGAGATACTGTACAGTCATACAAAAAGAAATACTATCAATGGACAGAATTAAAATTTGTATTGAATGCAAAAGCTTATGTCCTTGGAAATGTTTGGCAAATGAAAAACACATGGTCCACTTACTTTTTTCGTACTTTTTTGAGGGCTTTTCACTACATTTCACGGTCATAATTAGTCGATTACAAAAAAAAAAAGATTTTTATTGTAAACTGTGAAGATTTCTGAAGTAGTTTACTGTATATATTTGAGAATCCTCGAATTTTACATCAGTATCCAAGAGGATGTGGATCAGATTTCTTTCAACATCCATTAAAAACATTCTATGTTCTTAAAAATTTCAAAAGCTGGATGGATTACAAAAACAGAAAACTGGATGGTCAAATACATAACTGCATCAAACCAGTTGGCACACATACATACAATCCACACAGTCCTAAACATTGGGCTGAACACAGACATCTTGCCTACCCTTGTGCCTACACGTATGGATTACATTTTTCTATAGTCTTACTAGGTGTTTTATCCCATAATCAGATCTGCATGGAATATAAACTACATAACTAACAATGGTAATAAATAAAATCATCCCAGGCAACTGCACGATGTGGATTAGGAAGCAGAGAGCAACAGCCTGGTAAACAAGCGACTATAGGCCAAAGCAAACAAAACCTCCACTTGGGATAAAGCTGGAATTAGAATACAATGAGCCCTCCAACTTCCACTGTATCAAAGGCCATCTGCTGGTGTGCTCTTCCAGGAAACTCCCACAACAGCTGGAAAAACATTATTGGAAGGGAGGGACCGCTGAAACTTGTGTTTCATATTTTTAAAATGCTGAACACCTCTGCAAAAGTAATATTTTTATTGAACCTTCTCCTTAAATTAGAAAAAAAACTCTTGTAACCCTAATGTCTCAAAATAATACTGTTTGACAACAGCAGTGTTTGCTGGTGAGATGACAGATGCTGTGTGATAATGCTCTGAAGGGTTGGTCACAACCTAACAAAGCAAAGCAAACTTTATCAATACAGTGTAGTCCATTCCATGGGAGATCCAAAATGCTTCACATTCAAAAACATATATATATATAGTATACGTATGTTACGCTACTGTACAAGGGTTAGGGTTAGGAGGCCCCTGTCTACAATGTCTTCAACTCCCACCACTGGAAAAAATTGTCGTGCATCCTAAGGGAAGTGTGGACATGGAACCCAAGTGGGCCATGTTCAAATCCACCATTTTGGAGGTGGCTGCTAAGAGTTGCGGTCAGAGGGTCGCCAGTGTCTGTCACAGTGGGCAACCTAAGAATCTGCTGGTGGACACCGGTGGTGAACCCGACCAACACAACCTTTGTGGAGGAGGCAGAGCTTGAAGACTTGGGGGAAGCCTCAACCATATACCTGACAGAGACCTATGAGGTAGTTAAGAAGCTCCTCAGTGGCAAGGCACAAGGTGTGGATGAGATTCGCCCAGAGATGCTGAAGGCTCTGGACATTGTTGGGTTGTCTTAGCTGACACACCTCTTCAGTGTTGCATGGAAGTCGGGGACAGTGCCTGTGGAGTGGCAGACCGAGGTGGTGTTTACCATCTATAAAAAGAGGGACGGAAGGGTGTGCTCCAATTATTGGACATTGCTCAGCCCAGGGAATGTTTATTCCAGGGTGCTGGAAAGGAGGCTCCAACCAATTGTCGAACTTCAGATCCAAGAGGAGCAATGCAGAAAATGGAGGCATTGTACCAGACCACTGTGATTAAGAGAGAGCTGAGCTGGAAGGCAAAGCTTTTGATTTACCAGTTGACCGTTGTTCCAACCCTCACCTATGGTCATGAGCTTTGGGTAGTGACCGAAATAATGACATAACGGATACAAGCGGCTGAAATGAGTTTCCTTCATAGGGTGGCTGGGTTCATCCTTAGAGATAGGGTGAGGGGCTCAGACATCGGAAGGAGCTCGGAGTAGAGCCACTGTGTCGAAAGGAGCCAGTTGAGGTTGTATGGGCATCTAATGAAGACGCCTTCCCTTGGAGATTTTACGGACATGTGGATTATTCATCCTCTGGGGACTATGAATGTCAGAACCAAATGTCATGGTAATCTGTCAAGATATTTCAATAAACAACTAAAAAGTCAACCTCACGGTGGCACTAGAGGAGAAGTCAGAAGATCACCAATGTCAGCAGGATAAATTGTGGGGGTACCATGAATGTCTGTGCCAAAGTTGGGGCCAATCCATATGGCAGATGTTGAGATAGAGTATATTACAGCCTATTCTCGAGGGACCTTAAATATCTTGTTGTAAATTCCATGCCAATCCATCGAGTAGTTTTGACATATTTCACTCAGAACCAGAAATGTCAACCTCATGATGCCACTGATGAAAACTCAGGGGAACATGGATATCTGTGCAAAATTCAGTAGCAATCCATCTGATATTTTTTGAGATATTTCCGTCTGGATTAAAGTGGTGGACCGACAGACCAACATTGTCATCAAAACAAAATTGCATCTAATATCTACAATAAGCGCTTGCACCAAGTTGACTTATTTTGTGCCCTAAATCTCACCACTTTTTCTCCAATGACCATTAAGGATAAAGTTTTCACAAAAAAATAATTTTCACACTTCTCTACAATACTAAGAAAATTATTCTCTATTTTGTTAAATTTCTACTTCCTATAATACATAAGACTTTTTATTCTCATTATAGCAAGTTCAGATCATTATTTGTTCTTGTACAGTTGCTATGTATGGCAAGAGGCAAAATTGTTGACTACTACACAGCTTAATGTAAAAAAGGAAAAATATGTCCCACAGGAATCGTTTGTGTACTTGTGATTCTGATATCTGTAGTAATTTTATAAATTTATTCACAAATGCACATAGTATTTGTATATTGACTGTATGTATTGACCCCCCAACTTAACCTTATGAAAGTGTCATGGAAAACAAGGCAGTGACTAGAATTACACACACACACATATACACAAAAACAGTATTTAGGTTTTATCAATAACCCTCCCCTGCTCATCTCCATTCGGCCTGCTCCACACCTTGGCATGTTACTTTACGGCGTTCTCATTACTTGATTTGCATGTTTATGTCAACAGGCGACGCACAGATCCTGGGCTCGGGAAAATAAGTGTGGTCTGTAGCATAAAAGATATACAATACCTTCCACTTTTATGGAAGTCCCTCATAAATTGTGCACACAAGACATTTTGTGAGTGGTGAGGTAGGAACCTATATAGTCCAGCTAGAAATTAATTGAGCGTCACTTTAAGAACCTGAGACTGCTTGTTGATAAAGTGCAAAGATTGATGGCAGCCTGGGTTACTTTAATGGATGGCAGCTTCATAAAACATTACATTATATACAGAGACAAGCTCCTGTGCTGTGGGGTTTATGTGTGTGTGTGTGTGTGTGTGTGTGTGTGTGTGTGTGTATACTGTATGCATATGTAGTATATTCAGTTACATAAAGTGAAGAAAACAAACTTTATTTGTGCGTACTGATACATGTTTGTATTAGCATGTATCTCAGCATGTAGGCTACTACAAACACCTGTATGTGTGTATACAGTATACAGTACATGCTGTACTGTGATGATGATGATGATAGCAATTATAAGGATAACAATCAAAAAAGTGAAAGTTGTGATTCTGGTGATGATAATGATAAAAGTGATGGAGGTGATATGGTGATGATAGTGATGATGGCTATGAAGTTGATAATGATGATGGTGGTGATGATGGCGATGACAATGATGGTGATGATGATAAAATTGATAAAGCTGATGATAATGTGATGATTACGATGATGATGGTGATATGATGATAATGATGCCGCTGCTGCTGATGTGAATGATGGTAATGGTGATGATAGTGAGGTGGCGATGGTAATGATGAAAGTGAGAATGATAATGGTGATTATGATGGTGATGGGGAAGATGATGATAATGATAAAGATAATTTTGATGATGGTGGTGATGATATTGATGAAAATATGATAGGAATAATGATATGGTAATGAAGGTGATGATGATGACATGAAGATAATAGTGATGGTGATGATGATAATGTCTATCTATCCACCTCTTTATACATTTATACATTAGTCACAGTTAAAACTGGATAAACTTTATCAAACATGCAAATAAAAAGGATAAATATAAACTAGGCATATGAAGAACTTAAGCTTACTCAAACAACCAAAGCCTTCACTGGTGTCTGGTCCTGTCCTGCCTGCCTTAAGGAACACACAAACACAAACACGCGCACACACACACGCACACACACACACACACACGC
>NTHP01000345.1:267171-296080 GCA_003416845.1 Oplegnathus fasciatus | reverse complement strand
TGAGCACGGGTCGGCTGACTGCGACCTGAGGAGGAGCCGCTTCAAGGTCAGGGGCATCTTCAAGTGACTCTTGGGTGAAGGGGTCGGCAGCGGTACTTACCTGGCCGATCTGTTCTTCACGCCTGACCTCTAATTTTTGTTGGGCAGTCTGGAGCTGCGCATGCAGGGTTTCTGTATACCCCTGCAGCTGATCGTGATCATCCTGTATCTGGGAGATCTCAGTTTGTGCGGCCTGGACTTCCTGTCGCAGGCTGGCATTGCTCCGCTGCAGCTGGGCAAGCTGCACCTTATGCTCGGCAGCTTGCAGTCGGGCTTTGCATTGGGAGAGGAGAAGTATTTCACCAAGCACGTCAGAGATGGTGCGCTGTGGCTTCCCGGCCGGGTGATTGACATAAGCCACCAGCTCCTTCAATCTCTCATTGCATGCGTCAACAGTGTAGCTGTCGAGGTTACTTCGGTCCTCTACAGAGAGGTGGAGGAGGCCAGCGACCGCATCCTGCAGGGATAGATCGTCTGACTCCTGGGGAGCTTCAACTCCTGATCTACGGGGGTCTTGGCTACTCATTTTACTTTTCTAGTAAAAGGGCGACACCCGGTGGTTCTAATCACTTGTCGTGACTGAAAGGTTGCTGTAATACAAAAGCGTTTGCACAGGCGAGAGGCTTCAACCTGTGGCTTACAATGTGTTAGGTGCCTATTACTCTCGTGTAGCTTATCCTGTTAGGATGTTAGTGAGGTGACCTCGGTCCCTCTGATGAGTAATAGCTGTGTTAGGCTGCCTTACAGATCTCAAAACCAAATAGTGTGCTAAACTGCTACTCGAACANATGACGGAGCCGTTACCTCACTTTGTGGAGGGTTGAACGGCGAATCAGCTGGTCCTCGTATGGCAGGCGGAGGAAACAGCGAGAGTCGACTTAATTGAAAGAGAGCGGGGCGTAGAAGTTATCCTTCTCTTTCTTGAAGAATGTTTCTTCCTTCTGCAGGTAATGAAACAAGATCGGCTCGTTGCAGGCGATCTGTTTCCGGGTCCGGATGTAAAACAAAAACACAAAAACAAAATAAAACAGTCTGCTCTCGGCCAGCGAGTTAGGGACTGTTGCCTCGGCTAGTTGAAATACAAACGTTTGGGTCACCTCCTGTCGGACTCGGGGTCACAGCGGACGGCCCCGTGCAGAGGTGCGGGCCGGTTATTATATTCCTGGTGACGTCATGGCCGCGTCACGGGGACTCCCTGGGGTTCCCGTGAGTTTCATCCAATGAAACACCAGTGTTTGAATTTAAACCAAACTTCACACCAAGGTGTGAAGTGCAAGGCCTGATGGGATTTGGCGCCGTTTCATTGTTTCAGGCTTTTGTCTTTACATGTAGGCCTCTCCTTTGTTCACCCACGTGGTGAGGTCCCAACATAACTTTTCAAAACGCGAGAAAGTGGTGTGCTATAGTATGCTCTAAGCTTTCATACCACGATATAGAATAATATTTTCCGTATATAAATACTTTTTCTTTATGGATCTCTGGGTTAGGGTGTTCCTAAAACTTGTAAATATGTAAATAGTTTGTTTGACCTTCTCCCTCCTTCATACATTTTTTCTTTAAACTTTTTAACTTCAAATATACAAGCAACTTTTTGAGCTAGTGCTAGCTACTTTCACTGGTAAAGAGTTGGCAACATTGGCCTGGTCACACCAAAAAGTGGTACAGCAAAATGAATCCTTGTACCTTTGCAAAATATGGTTCTAGAGTCTTGTGCTGTGTCTCAAATTGTGTTCTTCCGTACTTACACTCGCTGTTTTGAGTGCATAAGTGTGTTCACACTGACAATTATGGCAAAATGCAGTGCACTATGAGTACCCGGATGGTGTACTCATAATGGTGAAAATGTTAAGTGTGGAACGCTGAACACTTCTCACCATCAATGATAGCCATCTTGGCTACGTAGCGGAAGGGGAGGGACCACCAACCTATGAAAGTGGCAGCCAAGCAGTGGTTGCGATTGGTACAGTGCACCGCACTAAAAAAAGCATTTTTATTTTTCATTTTTAATAAAATTGAACTGAAGTCAAATGAGCAAACAAGCCGGCAGATATTTTGGCGGGCAACAATCGCGGTCAAATGTTGACGATAATGCTCTGCCCAGTTGCAATTTCGCCATTAAAAAGAACAAAAAGAAGTGGTCACATGTTATGATCATCATTTCCAGTAAGTGCACAACGGCGTACACAGTGTTCTAAATGGAAGTGTACTAATGGAAGTATCTGAATTGAGACACAGCATTGGTTGTGTAGTGACTATGCCAGGCTAGTTGGTAAACTGCTGTAGCTGGCGAGCTAACTGCTAACATGTTAGTCAGTGAGCTAATGCTCGTCAGTCACATTCTTCTTATATGAATCTGTATGTAGAGACTTAGTACCATTAAATGTATCACAATATCAGGGCTTTGAGCTGTGCTTACTCTAAAGGTGAGTCACAGAGCACAATGCAGAGGCACTGCAGTTATTGTCCTTTGGAAAAGAAGACAGGCAAAAACGCACTGATTAAGAAGGGTTGGGTGTCTGAAACCTTTTCTTTAAGTCATTTTCAATTTACAAATTGGTGTAAATTAAAAATAACTTGAATTCATTGCCATTTTCCCTTCCCAATAGCAAAACAATGGCTCATTCAGAAACAAAAATTGAAAATCCAAAACACTAAGAGTTGTGCACCCCTCAGACAATAAGAGAGCAGAATATGTTAACCCTTTGAACAAGATTGACGCAATTTAGATAAATAAATAAATATGCCCCTTAAAACTTCAAATCTCCTCAAAATTATGTTTACACATTTTCTTCAGTATCAAAAGTACAAATACAAAAATGTAAAGAAATAACCTGTAGGTTAAGAAAAAAAAAGGCACTGAACGTAATACATTGCATTACTACAATGTGGCATAATACATCCAAAAAGAAATAAAAAGAAAAATAATTATAGTAGTAATAATCATAAAATCCTAGCTTAGACTATTTCATTTCAGTCCTTAATTGTTTTTGCTCCTGGTTTTACCATGTAAGGCACTTTGTAACTTTATTTTGAAAAGTGCTGTATAAATAAAGTTTGTTATGATGATGACGATGATGATGATGATGATGATTATTCCCATCAGCCTCAGCTGTACTTTTTGTTTAGTGCTAATGAGCAAATGTTAATCGCTAACACTAAACTAAGAAGGTGAACATGGTACGCATTAACACCAGCATGAGAATTTTAGCATTTAGCTCAAAGCACCACTGTGCCAAAGAGCTGCAAACATGACTATCTACATGGTCCTCATATCCCTGGAACTCTGAGTTTTTTGCCTGTATGTCTACAGATTTTCAACACAAGACAAAAGAATGGATAGAGGAAAGTGTCAAACAATGTGAAATACCATCAAACTTTTTATTTACTACAATTTCAATAAAACAGGCCTAGAACGTGTGTAGTACCACTCATAGGTAAATTGATTGAATTTCAGAGTTCGAGGGTTTAAGAATTGCTGTTGTCACATTTAGTTGTACATGCAGTTTTATGAAAAATGATGGGGTGTTTAATTTTCTAAAATTATGTGTCTGCTGGTTGTGGGGACGAACAGTATTCGCCATATTTACTACTACTGCTGTTAACTTATCAGCACATAAGGGTCGCCTTTCTTGGAAATGCCAGTATTTCTTTTGCCAAATAGCATCAACTGTTACCTGGACACAGATCATAAAGTACATCATGCAGTGCCCAACATATCCAAGGTGGTCTGAAATATCAACACACAACTGTCTAATCCTAGTACAGAGAGGAAAGGTGACAGGTAGGGGACCGAAGCAGTGTGTGGCTGGTTAGACATGATGGGATGTGATGCGTCTATCCACAGGTAAAGGAAGGGGGAGGGAGGGGAGGGACAGGGGGACAGGAGGGATCACAAAGCCCGGTGAACACAGCCGGGAGATGTCAGAGCACTTTGCGGCTACCCTGACAGACAGACTGCACCTATCACACACACACACACACCTTCAATGGTTGTGTGTGTGTGGATGCGAGGGAGGGATAGTGGGGTAGATGGGTGATCTGAAAAGGTCTTGGCAGCTCAGGCCTGCTGTCTGTAGGCAAGTGTCATCAAAGGTATATGGCAGTGTGTGTTTTGTTTGTGCGTGTGCACTCAGATGGATACTTCAGCAATAGATGTACACACATATGGCTGTCTGGCCACCATCCAGACTGCTATGCTGTGTATGAAAAGGTAAACGTGAAATGACAGTCTTTTTCTGACAAATGGATCTTTGGTCAAAGCACGGTCATACACTATCTAATTTCTTGTGCAATAGCCTAAATGACAAATGTCCCAGTGGCAGGTGTTTGTGATCCTCAATATGACATTTTACACTCCTTCAGTATGTTCTCTTTTCACCATCTGTACAGTGAAATGAGTGGACCTCTAACACGGGTCACCTGTAAGCATCTGCAGTCAACAGCATCCTATAATGCTCAGCAACACACAAGCTATAAGCTAAAATGGTTTGTCTAACTGATTTGAAAGGCAATTTTACCACTGTTTCAAATATATATCAACTTTTAAGTGCAGATACCTCCATTTGGTGCCTAACATTGGTCAGCAGTTAGCACTAATGCAATGTAAATGTTTTATCTACTGAAAAAAAAAATCAAGATATTTGGCATGTTTTCCAATCTAATCTGTAAAGCAGCATGTCTGGAGTTCTTTCTGATGAAAAACTGTGAGAGATACCAAACTGTTGTGTGAATCAGCTGTAAAACTCATCCTGCACGTACTCCTGCGCATACAGCTTTGTACATCATTGAGTGTATCACTACTTTAGCGTCATGTATAGGACATATTTTAAACCTATTCAGTTGCTCACTATGCTACTTTGTTTGAGACGGTATTGCATTTTTAGTTTAAGTAAAACACAAGTTGTGAGTACTGCACGTGTACTGATATTGCCTGTAATTTTGAGTTTTTGTATATGACCCTAAATAGGTTCAAGTAAATTACAGGGAGTAAAATACTATAAAGTAAGTTGTTGTTAAACCCAAAAGCTGAAATGGGTCAAATTAATCTGCGCCATAATGGGGATGTTACATTAGCACGCCAAAAAACTCAATGAAGTGATTCTTAAAATGCATCTTCACAGCAGCTGGGAGCAGTTTCACCTGGAATAGTTAATTGCTGAGAGGTGAGAGTTTGACTCATTAACTGAAGAGTGCAGCTGTGGAACAAATGGAAGTTCAGTCACTGATAGTATTTCTGCAGTTGTTTAATAAAACAAAAGCTACAGTCTTTCTGATAGTGACAGATTGATTTGTTGTATTTGTTGTATTTAAACATGATATGAAACATACAGTAAATGATTTCCATAATCAATGAGATGTTAAGAATACAAGCAGACCTCAGCTCTTTTCTTAAGATGTAAACATCTGCAAAAGACATTGATGTGGACGCCTTACCAATGGAGACACCAGTACAGTCCAAAAACATATCCTTTCTAGAGCATTTTGCCCCAGTTGCCAATTATTTTCCCATACTGAACATGTCAAGTGTCTACAGTGTGGTAAAAGTATGGTAAGCTGCATTAATAGGCTGTTGTGGCCACTTTTGAAGGCAGAAAAAATTGCCTATTTACATATCCAGCAGATAAGCATTCCTGTGAAGCTGAGTTTCTGTCCAACTTCAGGCTCACACTCATCAGGTGACTACTCTCCTTTTAGCTCTGTTTTGGTCTCCACAAACTCCTGAGAAATATTATATGTCTCTTTAGCTACTAAATGCTCTACTATGTTCACCAGCTAGTCTCTAGCTGTTTCTGTCTGCTGTTTGGTGCTGAGCAGGTAGTGTACAGTGGGTTCATCAGAGCTTTGTCACTGACAGAGGAGATTGTGGGCCTGAAATAAAAATACAGTGAGCTAAAAGAGGCTAAAAAGCTACATAGAGCTGAAGAGTTACCTAATTATTCTCTGTGGGTTTGTCATTAGGAGCGACCTCTGCCGGCTGTAACTTCATATTCTGTGTAAAGACATGAAAGTGGAATAGATCTTCTCATCTAATCCACAGCAAGAAAGTGAATAAATGTATTCCAAAATATGAATGATCTCCTTTCAGGTCTGGTAAACATAGTGGCCATGGTTAAGTACAGACAGGGCTTCAAATTGTCCGATTTGGACAATCAAGGCCACAGTTACTGTTTCCCATGAGATGAGAGCAGCACTATATCCATGTATGATTAATATGCTATGGCCTAAATTTAGCTCCATGTGTTATGTGAGGTATATGAGGCCTTTTCACCTTATGGAGAAAAACTCTGCTTCGAACTCCATCTGCAGTGTGTGTTCCCACTCCATCTCTCCCAGCCAGTGTTTTACATAGTCGTGACTGACAGATTTACTCTGCATTTTAGCGAGCAGAGCTGTCAAATTTCACCAGCCTTTCAAAACAGCCAGCGTTGTAGAGCTGTAGGGTTTTGTTGCACTGTCTGTGGGGACACAGCAAATCAAGTGCACATATTTACAGAAAGGCCAGGTAGCCTGAGCAAAATGAAGGTTAGCTTTCATGTCTAAACATTCCCGTAGTGCTGAGAGGTGGATTTGTAATTACAAATTATCCTTGACTGTTTCCATAATGTTTGCATATGTTATCTACATTTGATAGCAATTCCCCGTTCACTTGAGAAAACAACCACCATTGTTTTTCTTAGCTTGCATTAATTAGAGCCGAGTTAGGAGCCACTGTATCATATAGTAATTAGGTTAGTGTACAACTCATTTAAGCACCAGGAATGGCATGCACTCAGCTTTAAACCCCTTCACTTATTCTGCACAGAAAGGCAGCCTGGGTGTTCTTATTCCCCATGCTGAACACATGCACACGAAAAGAAAAGCAGCCGATCGCGGGATGTTTCTCTGCATTGGGTTAAAGCCCATATGTCCCCAGTCAAGTGCCATGGAAATCCTGTTGGGACTGAGCACACAGCTCCATTCACTGCAGCCTAATCAAGTGGTATCTGAGCTCCAATCCTCTTATGCTGCTTGACTGGACCACACTTCTTTAAGGCTGGATTGTAGTTGCTGGCTGGAACTCCAGAGAGAGATGGGAGGGAAGAGAATGAGGCAGAGAGTGAAACAAAGGCAGACCTTCTCTCTTAAACTTAGCCCCTCGACATGTAAATGGTATTGCATTGGTAACTCGCTAAGGAATTGTGCATCTGCTGCTTCTTTTTTCATAACTTGATCAACACAGCACACACACAAGAGCAGGGTAGGAATAATTCCAAAGAATCCCCCATCTCTCTCCAAATCTGAATGCCTAATCTTTCTGTCGGGCTCCAATTACCTTTGTGTGAGGTACAAAGGTTGGCCCTGCTTTCTTGATGAGCTTTTTTCATGGCGAGCGCCACGACCCTGAAATGCACAAAAACAGAAGTACAAGGCTCTGGAAAAACCTCTAGGACCAGGCCTCTTCAGCGAGTACAATCAAGCACATTTCATGCTTTTTTATCGTGTGAAAATCTAGGCCTTTCACTTTTCAAGAGGCAACAGAAAGGCCCCCTCTGAGATCCGGGGCCCCGTGTTCAGAAAAGATGAAAAAAAAAAGATGATAAAAAAGACACAACTCAGGTCCAGGTCGATGAACTGAAGAAGGTAATTAGCATTCCCATGGATTGGGACTATGGATCAGCTCATGTTGTGTCCAGATGTCAGGGCCAGTGCTTGGGCTGTTAGCTCACTGGTCCATGAGACTTGATCCATAGATGAAAGACAATGTCCCCAGCTCTAATTAGCTCCACCAGTCAAGTGTCCCTAATTGGATTAGGGACACAGGGACAGGGACACAATGCCTGGCTTTTTGGGACACTGTGTATCCAACAGAGCAGGAACCGTTAGGGTGTACTGAATACAAAGGAACCCATAGTAAACTCTCAGCAACACAGACAAATACTCATGCGTAATAACCATTTCGATTTTTCAACACATTACACTTAAATAATCGAGTTGGTCGTATCCTGGCAAGATTTGAAAATACTTGAAGAACAAAACCATGGGGCCATAGAGGCCGCTCAAACTGATGTCTTTGTTTTCATTTGTTAACGGAAAGCAGATACTTATCACATGTTCTGCGATGACATACTGGAGAGGCTTGTTTGGCATGCATGCTAAGCTTCTCTTCGCCTCCAGAAAACAAAAGGCATTTTACTGAGCCGCAATACGCTGAAAAGGAAACAGCTTGCACAAAAGACTGAACAAACCATTGTATAGCATTTCACACTCTATTCATCATTTGCTTGAACACAGCAAGGTCAACAACGAAAATGCGTATCTATTGAATGGGCTATAGGACAAAGAGATTAATTCAGCGTGAATGTACAGTGGTTAAGGAGCGTCGCATTGTTTTGGTGTTTGTGTGAATTATATCACTGAATTAACAAGCTCACAATTATTTCTTTCAATATAAGCTGTGGATGAGTTAAGGATCAGTAACAACACTCAGCAAGTGCCTTAGTCTCAGCCACAGCTGCAAATATGTGCATATGTTAGCGTATGGTACTGTAAATACCGCACTTTTGCAGGTAATGTCTTTGTGCACTAGTGTTTTCTGAACAGCTTTATGTAGACCAAACCTTACTGAGTCACATTTCTGGTAACAGCGAGTGTCAGCATGACATGAATGCTTTGTGTCCAGTAGAAGAAGCAGAGGCAGGTACCTTATCATCAAGGTATATTTGAAAAAGTTTCTCTCTGTTTATTGCTCCATATTGTCCACCTCAGTCAAATGAAATTTTTCTGTGATAATTTGTCTTCTTTAAGAAAAAATCATGTATTTATGTAACCAGAATTTACCTTTAAAGGTAATTCATATTTCCATCCATCTTTATTTCTAAGGCAGATGGAAACTACTGATCATCTTCCAGCCTGACACAGACATTTGTCCATACACTTAATCCTACACTTGGTAAGATTTGTAGGTATCATGCCTGTCTTATCAGTCTAAATCACAAAGTGATACACAGTACAACAGACCATAAATGGTTTAAAGCAGCCCCCCTGCCTTAATGGAGAAGTGAAGAGGAGGCCACTGTCCACAAGGTTTATGCCGGCTGATAGAGGATAAATATCTATATGATGTAATGTTGAGCAAGACCATTTAGACCTTTATATTAAGCCTGCGAAATGACCTGCAAGTGTGTGGATTCTGATCCCATTTTCTACCATGCCCATGTATTGATGCACTCCTTGCATGTCTCAATGAGCTTTGCACACTGTATCATATGTAGTACAAGTCCACTTCCATACTGTGTCAATATATACCTTATTACATTTTACAGTACAGCAATCCACTGGTGGCACAAGTGTGCACACTGAGTCACACTGACATGATGCTATCAAACTTGAGATCAGAGTTCTTCAAACTTTAACTAATTGTGTAGCACCAAGCACAAACTAAGAAGGTACACAGATGAACAGGCCAGTAGACAAGCCAAGCAGGCCCTGGTCTCATGGTTAGTGGATCTCGCCCACCCTCTAATGTTCAGGATGACTCACAAGACCTGTACATTCAAGCCCACCCAATTACTCCTACAGCCTCTGTAAGGAACATTTATATGGTAATTTTATATCAGGATCAGGCTTGTCCAATTACTTATGTGAGAGGTTAATTGATATTTAGATTGTTTATGTTTACTATATTGTTTATAAGAGATGCACCTATTTTTTTTTAATAATTAAATTTGCAATTCCAACCTCATTTCCGTATATACAGACAATGTTTATATTTATATTTTTATGTTTATATTATAATGTACTCATGTTAATATGTTAATAAGGCTGCAGTGTTATTTTAAGCAGCACTGATGTTTGCGAATGTGCTCCACAGTTTTTGCCACCAGGTAGGGCCTCCGAGTAAGTAGCAAGTTTAAAAGCAGAAGTTGGAGAAGAAGAATCTCTCGGTCTGTTGTTGTTTATTGCAGTTTTAGCAAGAATATAGCAGTTTTACCGGCAGCAGAGAAGGCGTGCAGGTGGACTTTAGAGGGATTTGCTGGATTGTTTTTTTCAAGTACAGAAATAAAATTGCTGTGAGTGAAACCACGTCCCAGCGTCCGCTTGTGTCTCTGGCTGCAACACTCACACTGAGACGTGATGCACCTTTGTGTGAATGCATGTTTGAAGGAGTGAGTCAGTCAATGAGTGAGTGGCAGCATGTCTGGAGGGCTGAGCTGACCACAACACGGGTTTGGGGGCCGTGTGGAAACAGGAAGTTAGTCTGTAAATCTTTCACTTTTGTTCTTTCTTCCAAATAGGTTCAGCTAATCTGGGGGTTTGTTTCCAACCTGTGTGACTGTCTGAACGCTCATGTTTCTTGACCTGAGAAATAGAACATAGAACAGTCCTACCTTCTCATTCACTGGCCTTTTTTATACGACCCATCAGACTAAATTTTAGAGATGTTTCCACATTCTGAGATATCAGCAGTTGACAGTTTTACCTGCAATTAAAGTGGTTTAGATAATCTGGATAAACTGTTGGTTTGTTTACAAGCTGTCGGATTGCTCGTGTTTCTACCCTGTTGGACTTACAGACGGGGGACAAATTAAAAGAAAAACCTGAATAAAAAAGTGGTAAAACATGTCAAATGCAGATACTTCCATATAGATGAGGAGCATTTTCCTGGCATGATTTGGGTCCACTGTACCCTTAGGGAGAAGGGTTGATGCAAATTAATAGAAAGTTATTCTGAGTGATCACCTTTATACTTAAATGAAACATTTAAATCCTGATGGGAGTGGTCTCTTCCAGGGGGCTCATGCTTGCATCCACAGGGCACGAGGGGTCACTGAATGGTTTGATGAGTATGAAAATAATGTGGACCGACGTGTTAGACAGCGCTCTCCACCACCATCATCAAAACACCAAATGAGGGAATATCTTTTGGAAGAATGGTGTTCATCCCTCCAGTAGAGTTCAGAGACTTGTAGAATCAATGCCAAGGAGCACTAAAGCTGTTCTGGCAGCACATGGTGGCCCAACACCTTATTAAGACACTTTATGTTGTTTTTTCCTTGAATTTGTCACCTACTGGTGGGTTTTTCTGTTGCATTTAATCTCACTTCTGTTGGTTGCTACTGCAATACTATCATCATTATTAGAGCACACGCTTTACTGTTTTGGCTTCATTGGCATCAAGGTGAAGAAGTTCAAGGCCTTTCATCTTTTCATAGACAAATAACTCATATCATATTTGTAGTTGTATTCAGCTTTATTAGACTTCACTAAGCTTCTGTTCCATGCCACACCATCAACATTAACAGGGTTTCTCACATTATTCAGGTTTCTGTACAGGCATGTCTATCAATCTTCCAGAAGTCATTTTTGTATGGACTGAGCTACAATTATTACCAGTTATTATCAGACTTTCACTTAGGGATGTCCTAAACATGTTTTTTTTCTCCAGTCCAATACTTATTTTTATGTATTATTTTTGGGTTAGTTAAGTTTGGTTTGGTTTATTTTAGGTCTTTTTAAAGCATTTAGATATGTTTAAAAGCAATAGGAAATTGCAGTTAATTGCATTAAGAAAATGTAATCTAATCTCTTCAGTCTCTTCTAATCTCTTTCCAGATGGTTTCCTATAATATTTTATATAGTGCCCTATAGTGTTTTGTATAGGCTACTGTCTGAATGTGATCAGTTGTGGGTTGTTCATAGATATTGTTGTCCCTCCTACTCAAAACATGCTCCGGTAGCTATGCATCATTGTGTCCAGACATCTCCAAATGTTCAATGATTGTCCCAGAATTGCTTGTTCTCTTCATGGTGACACAAAAATTATATATGGAAACCCGACACCAATATTCACTTGCTTTACTTATACAGCCCAACTTCCTTTATGCATGTATTTCTCTCAACACTCTAAAACAGCTGTAATCTTAGTCCCATACTGTGTAAAATGTCACTGAGCTGACAAACTTTGAAAAAGAAATTGCAAAAAAAAATATGAAATTTGAAATGAAAACCAGTTTATGCAATTAACTTGTCTAAGCCATGGAATAAAACTGAGGATTTACTTGCCCTAGACCTTAACATTGTGGAGTTACTGTTGAAGATGTGAAGCTTTGTTTTATAGCAGCACTGTCTAACCTTCCCGTCAAATGTTTGTTGCCTGTGGGGTGATTTGAATTTTTTCCTACAAATTTTGTTGCCCTTGGACTTACAGTCTCTGAGTTGCAACTCATTTAGGGAAACAAGAAGAAGAAGAAGAAGAAAAAAATAAAGCTTATTATTTCGTAGTGACTATAAAAAGGGAAAATATCTGGAGAAAATAAAATGCTAAGAAAAATCACTCTTTCTAACCTTTGACAAAACTTCACATAAACTGCCAGCATGTATGGCTGTTTTGTTTCCCTCATAACTCAACAAGCAGATGCAATAAAATTGCATTTTAACGATGAGGATCACAAAGATTAAAATAATGAGTGAACTGAATTCCAAAGACCACAGCACAGACATCTTAATCAGAACACTTTACTGTTGGTGTGCCTGGTGTATGAATGTGTCCAAACATGAGAAAACATTCAGAACAACACTCAAATCACTCTTCATATCATGGTTTGGCGTCAACATGCATCAAGTGGGTGGAATGTGAAGTTGGCTCTAACCATCTTAACCTACAAGGTCGATTATCAACTAAACAAAGTGGGCAACTCCCCCAGGGCCCCAGACCCTCAAGGCCCCCAAAAGCCTATGGTACACTGGTTGTCAGCTAGTTTTGAATAACAGCAAATATTTACAATTACAAAGTATTTCACCAGGAATGAGTGCTTGCATGTATTTGACTGGCAACTGCAGTGCCTTGCAGTTTGTTGCAGTTTGGCAAAAGTTGAGCCAGTTTAAGGCCCCCCGCTGTCTACACAGGCTGCATAACATTTCGTGTTTCACTTGCGCTATACACACGTAACCGGGAGCCAATGCATATTTTCAGACTTCAAGTCTTCAACTTAAACCAGGAACCAGAAGGTCAGACAGAACAGGTAATAATTTTACCTTCTGTTCATTTTTCCCTTCCAAATAAGTTTTGCTAACTGATCATCTGACTGCTTGTGTTTCTTGCTCTTTTCTTCCCTTTTTCCCGCGCAACTACAGCGATGGTGTGTTGGGCTCTGCTCTGCCAAAAAACAGGTGACCTACACTCAACATTGTGCCTGAAGGCATCCTGTGTAAACACTGACAGAGGACTGAAGCTGCTGCTCTGCTAACATGCTGCTTTCGCTACGCAGGCTGTGTCGGCATTGTGTGGAGGCATTGTGTAAGGTGGGTCCTGCTTTATTTTGTGTAGCCCTGTCAAATTACCACAAACAATTGGACACGCAGAAAACCAGGGGCCAGGTCATATTCCATGTGAAGCACATTAAAAGGGGATCTGTTAATGGCCAGCATGAACAGAATGAATGATTACAGCAAGCAAAACTGGTTTCTGTAATGGCTCAGAACAGGACAAACTTGAACCCAGAAGCTTGACACGAAGACAGTCAGATTAAGAAAGAAGTCCATGTTTACTAAGGTCAGAAGCAGGCAAGGGTCAAAACCAGAAAGACAGTCAAACATGGGCAAACTTCTCCAGATGGGGGTCAGGCAGAGAATCATTCAATCTGAGGGTCAGGCAAGGGTTTGGCAGGCAAGGTCAGGTAACGGATGCTGGAAAGCTAGGATAATGCACCTAGACAATCTGGCAGGGACTGAATGGAGATGGGCCAGTGCAAATACTGTTAGGCTGATGATGGAAATGGGCAGCAGGTGAGTGAGTGGGGGGGGAAGGTCAGGTGGGGGGAATGGCAGGAGAGGGGTAACTGCAGGATGTGTAATGACATGGGTAGTTAGTGAATGGTAGAGTAAACAAAGCAGGCAACAGGAAGATTATTAAGAACTGGCTGAAGTCATGATAGTTTCAGTGTTCATATGGGCACCTGCGGCAGGTTGATGTCCATGGCCAGGAACACAATGTCCTCCCCATGGTTGAATGGCGCTGCCCAGTATTCCAGGATTTAGCCAAGTTTCGGTGAAACAAAGGACATTACAGTTCCTGACATCCCATTGGAAACTGATGGGGGCTCAGAGGTTGTCCAGTTTATTATCCAACGCCTGTACATTGGCTAGCAGGATGCTTGGCAGAGAAGGTCAATGCGGCCGGGATCGCAGCCAGTGTTGAAACCCTCCACGTCCACCTCAGTGTTTCCTCCGATGTTGACATGGATGCATAGATGGAAGCAGGGATGGTCTTGCTTGTCTATGTGGTCGGGGTTCTAGATGGTGTTTAACTCCTCCACCTTAATGTTTACACTGATGTTTACATTTGAAAACCTTGACCGGCCAGGCAGCAGAGTTCACAAAGCTGTGAGTCGACCATTTCCCTATCCTGATGAGCGTCTCGTAGTCATACGTTATCACTGTCCAATATTATTCACAAAAAGTACAACTAATATTTGTAAAAATAAACGATTTAGCAGAGCTAACGGAGAGGCTACTGGCTAACTAAGCTAACTGAGGTAAGCTAACAAGCTAACAAGGTTGCTTACTCACCATTAGCAAGAGAAGAGAGAGTTATTTTGACTAACTTGCGCTAGCCCGGCCGGCTATTGAGCAGTTAGCTCGCCAACAACAGCAGTTAATCAACTAGCCTTGGGAGTATAGTCACAGTAGTGTGTACAGTAAACCTACAAAATATCTTTCAAATTTGAAATGGGGTGAGTAGTCAGTATTTTATATCCCAGTCTTTCACTGTCATGTAAATCCTAAATGTACTGTAAAGTGGTCTATTAAGACTTTATGGACCCAGAGAATGATTCATGAGCACACTGAACAAACTTCATCCGCTGGAAAGAAATCTTTTAAACATTTTCTTTACTGTTTATTTGACTGCTCTTGAAGTCCAACATGAGCACACAATACACACCCCACTACAAGGTCTCTACCTCCTGCTCACCTGGGCAGAAGGTCCGCAGCTTCCAACCCTCTGCAGATGGCTGGGTCACCGCAGCCTGAGGCGCCCCCTCTCTCACACACAAGATGCCCTGAAAGAGCGAAGAAGGGGAGAGCTGTCATGATGAGGCTGATAAGCTGCAGCATGTGGGCTGCAAGGGGACTGAGAGATCAGCGGGGCATGAAAGATTTGGGAGCCACGGAATCTTTCAGCTGCCTCTCAAAAACTTGTGGATGACATCCTGTACAGCTTGGATAAAAGCAGCAGAAGCGGTAACAGGCACACTCAGGGGTTTCTTACATCTCCAGTATGAGCCGCAGATTATGACAAGTCACAACTTAAAAGCCTATGACCATCCTGACATCACCTAACACAGGTCTGGTAACACTCTCACATCATGGAGAGTCATTTGATTCATTATAAATTAAGTATACAGTACTTTTGGCTAATAGAGCTGAAAGGGTACATATAGAGTGCATGACATTCTCACAGGGAGAGCACAGCAACGATATTTTCACCAACCTGCTAGTACCAACGAATCTACGAGCAATTTTATCAGTGAATCTACAAAGTGAACTGACTGTAATGAATCACCATTGTCACTGACCGAATCAGTAGCTTTTAGCAGTGGAAATTACTGGTGACTGATGTGCTGTTGTCCACTCAGCTGTAATACACAGTACGTTACTTCCTCATTCAAAGCTGATTAAAAGATAGCAAAAGCCGCAGAAACAATCACAATCTGATGGCCTTGTTGTAAATAACAGGCTGCTGAGCTATTAAACTTAAACTTAAAGAAGAAGAAGATACTTTATTAATCCTTGTTATTATTAAGATGGGGAATTGTATAGTTTTGTACTGAACTGAACATAACAGCTTGGACTAGCAAGAGACTGAATGTACTACTGAACTGTCCAAAACGCAGCTGCTCAGCTTTTAACAAATACTAGACGACAAGATCACATCAGCCCTGTTTTAGCCTCCCTTCACTGCTTACCAGTACGTTTTAGAATTGATTTTAAGATTTGACTGATCTTTAAAGCACTTTTAAAGCACTCTAGTGTCACCCATCACTCCCTATTGAATGACCCTTTCTTTTCAGAGTCTACCTCACTAACTAAAATACACAGACAGAAGACACACACATCGTACACACGCTGCTGGAATCAGCTGAATATACTCTTTCCAGTGATAGCTTTCTCTGATGTCCACGGTGGACAAACACTTGAGATTTTGCCTAAAAAATGATCAAATTTAGATGTTTTTCTTAGGTAACAAAAGTAATCCAGTGATTGTACATCTACAGTTAGAGTGCATAGAGGACCTGCTAGTAGTTGTTAGTGTTGTTTAAGGTACCGGTGAGATATGACATATGATCCAGGAAGTCCACATGCCAAAACACTGCACAACAGTGTGTAATACTCACAGACAGGATTTTACAACACTGGAAGGTTATCATGGTGGCAACTATTTTATCTTTCATTGTGGGGTTGAAATACAGCATTTGTATTACAAAATAGGCTAATGCACCAGGAATGTGTGCTTGCGTGTATTTGATTGGCCAACGCAGCGCCTTGCCAAATGACGCTGCACTGCAGTAAAAGCTGAGGCCTACGGTTCAACTGTTTTCAGAGCGCCCTGCGTTGGTGTCTCTGCTGCGCCAACGGACTGGCTCCATTCAAATGAATGAGAGGGCTGTGTTTTTTCACTCAAGGCTGATGTTGGTCTGAACGTGACCTAAGAGCCTGGCTCCTGGCCTGTTGCAAGTTTTAGATGAAGATGTTTCTGTTTGAGGACCTGATTTCTACTCCCACACTTAACACACTCTTAATCACATTTTTGAATTAGCACTCTTGCCTGCTCCACCTGTCAATGAAAACAACAGCAAAGAAGTAGCACGATTTCACAGATGGTGTTCCATCAGCGGGGTTCTCCAAAACCATTACCATTACACACAGCTGTAGCTAGTTACAGTGCCCATATTATCATGGATGCTCATGCACATGTTAACCAAAATCAGCAGTGAGATCTATATCATCATCTCATAGTGATCATAGTGGTATCTAAATCATCAATCATGAAGGTAATTAATGATTTAGTTTCTAGCATTCATTTCCAAGCAGACTATACAAAGTGCTTCACAATAAGGGATGAACTGACAACACAACACACTCAACACACCAAATGGGAAAAAAAAGAAAAACATATTTTTTAATAAGGCATATAATGGTTCTTATATTGCTAGATCACAGACATTCTCCTCTATCCATACATATACA
Organism: Oplegnathus fasciatus; assembly: GCA_003416845.1. Taxonomy (NCBI): domain Eukaryota; kingdom Metazoa; phylum Chordata; class Actinopteri; order Centrarchiformes; family Oplegnathidae; genus Oplegnathus; species Oplegnathus fasciatus. The sequence goes on along the minus strand of NTHP01000345.1, from coordinate 278,815 downwards.
GATATCTTCTCCTGGCTGAAAACCTGTAGACATACAGGAAAAACACCCAAATTTGTAATTGCACATATATTTTGTTGTTGTTGTTGTTGTTGTTGTCGTTGTTGTTTAAATGTACTAAAACACTCACTTACCAAATGATGAGATTTCTGAGTAACCCAGCTCATACTAAAAATAACATTACATGCAGAAACTATGCCCTAAGTCAGTTATGTAATAAACAGGCTAAGGCTGAAATATGTTCAAGTAGGAAACAAACATGAACATGAGACGTGGGTGTTGTGTTCAAAAGAGCGTTGAGCATGATGGCCTTCGGACTACAAAGCACTGCGGTTCACATCTCTTGCTCCTTTGTTTGTCTCGAGCAATGCTGACATGATTGGTGTTAGATCAAATCTTTCTAGGATAAAGGAAAATGAATTATGTGGGTGAGGGGGAGATCACAGATCACAAAAATGAGTTAAGACAAGCAGAGCCACATATCATAGCAACTATGGCTCTGTTATGGCCAGCAGGCTTCTCAGAATTCGGACTTGATCTACTGGAGATGACACCTGATATTTGTGGTGCAGCTTGTGCTTCCTCCATCATGTTAACAAGCGACCGCCCTCTGGGGTTATCTTAGAAGGCCGTGCATGCAGGCTGTCACTGCAGGGACCGCCGTTTAAACAAGCTCACAGGATGTGATGTCAGAGGCACAGACGCTCTGCAGGAAGGGTTGGAATTGATAGCCGACCCCTGCCTGCCTGTGTAAATGAGTCTGATTACTCTTGGTGAAAACTCAGCCAGAGCATATTACATACAATTGTTTTTTTAAAGCTGCTGTTGTTTTCTCTCCATTTTTTGAATCAATCATTACATTCCCCTCTTGCTGTGTCAACACACCCATTTGATTCCACCCAGCTGATCCTTGTTTTGGTGTACAATAATTTATTTTCCTTTGAAAGTTCAGAACTGGGTGAGAAAAGTACAACAGCACGGCTTATTCACAGGGTGCAAATCAAATACTAATTTGCTGTGTGAATTCAGCCTCAGTGGGATGTGTTTTGCCTCTAAAAACCAAACTAATGCACAGACTTCTGTTGGTGACAGCAGGAGAGGCAGCAGCAGCAAACCCACGTAACAGCTCTCGTTTACGACCTGTTATATCTTCACGTTCGGCTGAAACTGTGACAATTTAAAGACTTCCTTTAACAGGAAGCTTGAGCAGTAAATATGGTTGATGCTGGGGTAAAGTCGGAGGTTTCTCGCCATAATAAGATTTGTTCCTCTGGATTTGTGGCTCTTACAATTCCTCCTCACAGGTTCTTCTTTCGTCCGTTTGATCACCTAACACGAGATTACGCTATGGCTCGGGATTAGCTTCCGAGGGGGCTGCCTGGCATCCTAGGTGTGTCTTTCTGCACCCTAAGAGGCTTATGGGAGAAATATGTGCTGGCTAATAGCCTTATATTTTTCAGCTTTTTTTTGAGGAGAGAATCAGATTTCTCTTCCCCCTCTCTCCCTAAAAAGTTTGTCACATAGACGCTGATTTGTCATAGACACTGCAAATCCAGTTTTACTGTGTAATACGTCTGAACATGGCGGTAAAGCTTTGGCTTTAAGTCTGACTACACCACAGGAGAGGGGCTTTGCAACAACGTGGGCCTGTCAAATGGGTAGTTGGAGTATTCTCATGCAAGTAGAGCAGGGTAAGAAGCTACACCGTTGAGTTCTCTTGCAGAGGGAAATATTCACTCTCTGGTCATGCCACTGCAGAGGGTTTTGTTGATCTAAATACACAGAAGGTGATTTTTCTTTCTGTGCTTAAAGAAAGCCACACTACGTGACCAAAAGTATGTGGACACTCACTTGAACAACGTATGTGGACCCCTGAACATTACACCTATAATGTGATTGTTGTCGGTGGTTGATGGGTTAGAAACAATCAGGTTTGTAGCAGACTGAGTGAGTGTAGTGATGACTCAGCTTCAAATAATATACTGCACTGGTGTGTTCACTTAATGTAACAAGCATTTTGACAGCAACCACATCTCCATCAGCAAACATACAAAAAATGCAGGCATTACTGTACGTGTAGCCTAAAAAACAGTGCTATTTATGAAACATACCGTTTGATTTACCAGATATAATCAGGATGTGCATTGATTATTTTGCAGAAAGAATTCAGATTTCAAACAGTATTTATATTAAACTTATGTTTTAGGTCAGATATTATGTCAGGAGTACTAAAGTATACCGTAATACAAAATATATACATATATATAGTCTTAGAAACAAACAGAAATGGATCCTATTGAGAACGCACTTGACTTACTTCAGACAATGGAAATACAGCTTTCACACTGGATATACCAGGAAGTACCAGATGGCATCAACCCATATCCCTGTACCATCCAAATAAGATACAGTACATGGCCAAAAGTATGCGGACACCTGAAAATCACAACCATATGCGATAGTTGAACATGTCATTTTTAAACATTTGACATTAACCTGCTGCTGTAACGGCCTCCAGTCTTAACTCCAGTCAGATACGGTCAGTAAGCACAGGTTTTAGGTTTGATCTCTGTACAAGCATGATGGTACCAGACCCGGCAACCTCTCTGTGACAACAAAGCTCCCCAATAAAATTGGTGGAGTTCCCCTTAACTTTTGCTACAAATCAATGAAACACCGACTGTTAACAATTCAAATACATACAAGCTCACATCGCAGGTAGATTACTTCGTAACAAGTACTGTGTAGTTATACTGTTTACCCCTCTATGACTGAGACAGAGAATAAAATGATTGTTACTCAGATAACTTGTAAAATCCTGTCTCATAGTATTATTATAAACCATTCTGCAATGTTTGTTCTCACCACTACCACTGCCTGACACCACCGATGCAACCCTTCCATGAAAAACACCCCCAGTCCTAAGGTATATGGACAGGGCTGTCCATATACTGCTTGCCACAAGGTGTATGTGAATATTGTCCTCTCTCACTCACTTACTCTAATTTCTTTTCCTTGCCCCCTCCTCCTTCTTCTTGTCATTTAACTTACCTTTTTATTATGGCTGCTCATTTTTCATTTACAATCACCCCCCACCCCCACCCCCTCTTCCCCCAGCGCCTCACACCCTCACTTCAGTCGACCCTCTTCTCTCCTGCCTCCCTCCATCTCTGCAGCCGTCCGGCCAGTCAGCAAGCCTGCCTTGTCAGCAGAATCAACAATGGCGGGGCCATTTTGTAGTAGGTCCCATGCATTGCTAATCAGCCTCTCTTTCAGAATGGATGGGATTAGGCAGCAGGTACACGGAGCCTTGTATTGTAGTAGTGTAAATCAAGGCCCTCATCCAAAACGCTGCAAATTACCGGTGAGGCGTCCTGTCTGGTGAACCCAGAGAGCGGGGTTATACTGTAGTGCCTTGACATCTTCTGAAGCCACAGGCATTTGCTCAGGAAAAACACTGAAAGAGCACATGGACGCTCCACACTTGCAGTCGATGTTTCGTCAATAGAGGATCGTAATGGTGGACAGTTATGAGCCTATGAAATATATGATGGCCACTCTCTCCCCTCTTAAAGGCATGTTGGGAGAATGCAGTTATAAATAGGCACAAATACAGGGGTTGTGTCACAGCAAGTTTATAACCAGCCAAGGATGCCAGTGGGCTTTTTTTCCTGTTGCTTTCTCCGTGTACACTCACATTTATCCTACACAGAAAAACAATGGAGAGAATAACCCCGCCGCCCTCACCAAGCACCACCACCACCACCTTCAGGTCACGCTTACGTCCTCAGTCTAACTCAAATGTCAGCCATGCTCTCTCTTTCTGTCTGTCTGCCTTTGCCTCTGTCAGGCTTTGATGACTGGGATCTTTTTCCCACCATGACACTGATGCAATGAACTGGATTCCTCTTGTCTCTGACATTAGGCTAATATTTACTTGATGTCTGATAAACCTAGGTAGGGTCTTATATAAGAATGGACCTCCTTAATCAATTTAAAACTCAAAAAGCAGAGATCTGTCATTCCTAACTGACATAGCCGCTAAATAAACATTTAAAGCTGCACAACTCAATATTTCTGTATTGCCAGTGAATCAAATTACTACATGTAATGTGAAAGGGCTCACTTATCCCCAACCCACCAAGAAGTTTCACCTAACTCAATGCTCTATGTAACTTTTTAGCCACATTTAGTTTATTGGTTTGGTTTTATGGCCTGCAACTGTACTGATTCAGTCTCAGCACTTCAATTTCCAGCCTTAAAGCTCTGATAAACCCACCTCATCAGCACGAAACAGCAGACAGACACAGTTACAGACTAGCTGGTGAACATAGTGGAGCAAAAACAGCTAAAGAGCCAGAAATTTCCCTCAGGAGTTGGTGGAGACCAGGACAGAGCTAAAAGAAAGATAATATTAGACTTATCACCACATGGACACATACAGGGAGAAGATGGCGCACAGATTATTCTCTTTTGTACTTGCGTGATTTTCTTTTTATTCATATTGTTTGAGCATTGTTGGAGGGAGCCTGAGAATTAAAAAGTCCATTGCCAATGACTGCTTCACTGTAATGGTAGTGCATATGACAATAAAAGAACTTGAACGTCAGAATCAGAATCAGGTTTATGGCCGAGCAGGTTTTCACATACAAGTCATTTGCTTTTAGTATATTGGTGCATAACAATAAGCATTGTTGGTATAAAATATAAACAAAGATGTAAGTAAGTAAATGTAAAATTGACAATAGAATATGGACGAAATATTATCAAAAATCTAAAATAAAAACAATATGTACCATATGACGTTATTTAAATAAAAGAGCTGTACACTTTTGTGCAGGAATGTGCAAAATATTTACCAGGGATTGTGCAAAGTTCACAGTATGAAGTTTAAAGAATATTTGCAAGATGCAAGGTTAATGAGGCCAGCTGCAGATGGGAAGAAACTGTTCTTGTGGCGTGCGGTTTTCATCCTGATGGACTGCAGCCTCCTGCCAGAGGGGAGTGTCTCAAACAGTTTGTGCCCAACCCCTAACGCCCTGGACACAATCTTTCCTGCACGCCTCCCGGGGGTGTACAGGTCCTGGAGCGATGGCAGATTGCAGCCAGTCACCTTCTTGGCGGAGCGAATGATATGCTGCAGCCTGCCCTTGTCCTTGGCAGTGGCAGCAGCGTACCAGATGGTGATGGAGGAGGTGAGGATGGACTCACTGATGGCGGTGTACAAGTGCACCATCATCGTCTTTAGCAGGTTGAACTTCTTCAGCTGCCGCAGGAAGTACATCCTCTGCTGAGCTTTCTTAGTGACAATGTCGACTGGGGAGTCACAGGGTCATGGGGCTGCATTCTTCTTGTAATCCACAATCATCTCCACCGTCTTTAGAGCGTTGAGCTTGTTCTGACTGCATCAGGTCACCTGTAGGTGGACTCAGCCCCATCAGAGATTAGTCCATTCAGAGAGTCATCTGCAAGGAGCTTGACGGGCTGATGACTGTTTAGCTTCTCACAACGCCTTGCTAAACCTGTACTTTGACTCTCTAAACCTGTCCCTGTCTCCACTCCTGAACACTTCGTCTTTTTGCAACCTTAACTGTCTGAGTTTGGCTGTGAACCAGAGTTTGTCATTGTTATAACTCACCCTGGTGCGAGTTGGTACACAGCTGTCCTCATAGAAGCTGATGTATGACATCACAGCCTCCGTGACCTCATCCAAACTGTTGGTAACAGTCCTGAAAACATCCCAGTCAGTACAGTCCAAGCATGCACGAAAGTCCTCCACAGCTTCACTGGTCCACTGCTTTGACGTCCTTGCAACAGGTTTAGAGGTGTGCTCCACACATAGTATCTGGTCAGCTTGTGGCTGTCTTGAAGCGGGTGGGAACAGTCTCCTGTGACAGTGAGATGTTAAAAATGTCAGTGATGACATCAACTAGCTGATTGGCACCGGTTCTTAGTACACGGTCAGGGGTGTTATCAGACCCCGCAGCTTTACTCATATTCACTCTCAGCAGGATTCTCCTCACATCAGTTGTGGATACTGACAGTGGCCGGTCATCTGGAGACGGAGTAGACTTGACAGCTGACTCTTTGTTGAGGAGATCAAACTGAGCATAAAATGTGTTAAGCTCATATACAACCACCATTGAGGGTTGAACCAAAAACTACATCGGTTGTACTTCATGGCTACACGTTACAGTGTAAAGTTAGAATAACCACACTTGTACAGTTTAGCAAGCATGAGTTTTTGTACTATTTTGACCATAGTGTGGAGTGCAGTGCAGTGTTCCAGAGAGTAAATCAATGAGTCACTGTACAGAAAATAGAAATATTCCAGCGTCTGCTTTATATCAGCCAAAAATCTGCCAAAATGATCAGTTGTAATCAGCTGAAGCACAACACACAGATATCACACACATACTGCTGAAATCATCCATCCAATTTAGATATTTTCTTAGTATTGTCTTCTTCTGTTCTTCAGTATCATAAGTAATGTAGTTGACAGTGTCATGCATTCATGATTATTGTGAAGAAATGCTTTGTTGTTGGAGGACAATTAAATGACATGGGATGACTGTGAAATGTGGATCTGTGGTTTCTTTGTTTTATCCTAAAAATGAAACAACAACAAAATCTAATCAAAATCTAATCATAGCCTGCATTTCTAATGTTCACAAAATGTTACACAAAATCTGCTTTCAGTAAACTCATATTAAACAAACTTACAGGTGACGTGTGTCTCTGGAGGAGAAAGTGCAAGAAGTGATGCAAACAGAACATTTGAGTTAGAAGTTACAAGGTCTAATAATGGAAAAGAAGTGTTGCACAGGATCAGATGTTTTATAGTTGTGCTACACATAATGTAGGTTTTACTGTATAGTTTTTTTTATTGTTCTGAATAAACAGCAGCATAAATCACAGCATAAATCAGCTGCCTGGACCCCAGTCGGCCACCCCTCCTGACCTGTCTCTGCCCTGCCTACAGGCCTTCCGCCTGAGGTTCCCAGCTCTGTTCTTCAGTTCCCAGGCCACTTTACCCTGAATTAAGTAATGAGTATTTTTTTAAGCAAAAATGCTTAATTGGATTAATTGGTTCCAGTTTATTAAATGTGATTATTTGTCTAAAATTTGTCTTCTATGATAATAAATGGAATATCTTTGGGATTTTTGACTGTCATATTCTGTAAAATTGTAATGGACATTTTTCACAATTTCCTGACAATTTATAGACCAAACAATTAATCATGTACTTTAGAAAATAATTGACTTTAATCAGTAGTTAAAAGATCAAATTAGTTGTAGCTCTAAATTGAATAAATGCACAGTCCATATCTCAAAGCCCAAAACACACACACATGGCCCCAGCTTGTGTCACATACCTTTTTAACAACATGAAAGAGGGCCCTTTGTTTGGCACCAAGCTTATATAGACCACAGTTAGCTGACCAGTGTGACACGCAGTATCACTTTCAAGCTTTTCACAGTCTGTGTGTTTCAGTGAACAGTGACTATTCGCCCCCATGTCTTCCACCGTGAGGACTGAAAAGCACAGCAGTGGTCATTCTCAGGATGTCTTTCCTTTACAAAAGAGCCTCTTGCTCCTGCTGACCTGCAGGTCAATTAATTTCTAACACGGCCTCGTTGTCGTTGTGTTGAGGGAGCACAGATCCAAAAACTAGGTCACTATTTCCTCGACGCTCCGTTCTGCACGTCGCTCCAACTTGTAAATATCATCCTCCCACGAAAGCCTTAGCCGTCCCTGTGTATGATATGACTAAAGCATCTCAGATCAAGTGAAGGATGACAAAAGGCAGGGAAAAAAGGATGATCTCGTACATATCAAGGGAGTTGCTTTGTTTACCTGTGTGGTAGGTAAGGCATAGAAAACAACACCAGGCACATGAAGCACACTGGAAATTTGTGCTTTATTCTCAGCATCCTCCTCCCTGTCTTTTGAAATGTGTAATTAATGCGTGCAGTCTGTGTATACATAGGTTTATTTATCTTTTTTTCTGCCTGTGTATTAGTTTTTATTCCCACTGAGTTCTCTGGAGGTTTGAATAATTGAAGTGATTTGTATTCTCTTAAAGGCAGTAAAGGAAGGGCCCGGGGGAATGGCTGAGATTGAAAATACACAGGGCCTAAAGTTTATCTCCATCCGCCTCCTTAAACACCCCTTTTACTGTTTAAATATCTCTTATGAGTTTTTAATATGGAGGGAAACAGAGGGGAGAGAGTAAAGGATTGTAACTGACATGTTTTTCAAGAGCCCGGATGATAAAAAGGAATAATAAACATTTGTTTTAAAAATAAATATACACTTTTTCCTTGAACCCTAAATATAGACTCAGCTTTTTTTGATGTAGTAAGCTGTATATCATCAACTGCCTGCAAGCCTCTCCCAGTACAAAAAGGGAAAATGTTGGCAGAGACAGTATTATTCAAATGTTGCTCGGAGCCTCTGCAGTGTTTTGAAAGGTTAAACAGCACTTTAAACGTAGGCTGTCCAAATGTTAAAAGCACAAAAATATTGCTTGCTGCAGCGTGCAACATGAAAAGCACAAAAACAGATGAGCGCCCACACAAACAGGCTCTCAGGCGAGAGCTGGTTGTTAACACAGTGATGGTCACCACAACGTGTTACAGCCTCTGACGCAAGTAATCACATTACACCTCCTGTTAATAAGACAGTGGACAAGTCAGACACATCTGGAGTAAAGAGCATCATTTTATACAACTTACTGAACTCCGTGGTATTCCTCAAAACATTTGTTTTTAACAATGTTCTGGTGTCAGACTGTCAAAATTGATAAAAAGCAGCTAATGTTTTTTTCTAGTTTATAGAGTCAAGTGTTACGTTTTATAGTCACGGTATGCTGGATGCAAGTGACAGCGGGTAGTATTGTGCTTTCCTGCTTGGCCTTATGATGACACTGAAGATGTACCTGAGGTTACTGATGATGAGGAATTTGTTTTTTTGTCATTTATAAGTCCGATAATTTAAAAGTAGAACTGGAGCTTGGGAATGACGATGCTAGCTCAAACAACATGAGCTCTGAATGGCACAACATTCAGAACCCAGCGGGACAACATTTACCCAGCGATCCCAAGAGAAGTTAGGACTAATGAAGGAACCTTGTATAGTTACCCCAACTTGCTATAAATGCACAAGCAGTTTTCCTGGCCGAATTTCCAACTTGGGAAGCCAGAAGATCTCACAAGCGTCACACTTTCTTGGCAGACCTTGGCCCTTAGCTGTTGTGGTCATGGTTGGAGAAAAAGGAAAGAGGTGCCATGACTTACAAAAGCAGATGGATGCTCTAAAAGTCTTCAGATTTTCTAGAACCAGAACCGCTTCAGCTGAGGAACTCCCACAAAAACAAAGGAAATGCCACAGTGGTGCCCAAAACCATATTGCAATGACCACAGGCAAGTGACTGTGATTAGTGATTACTCTGCTGACTAATTTGGGTTTGGTAGGTGCCAGTCTATGAGCGGTTACAGTAGCATGTGTAAGGTAGTACAGTGGAAACATGAAATATAACATGACATTTTCTGAAAAAAACATCTATAAATGATTGGAACTATTTTTTCATGAGGACTCAGCAGCGCTAAGCCCTGTCAAGTATACTGCATGTGGTTACCACTCTATATTTACCATGTTGTTGGTACTGGTGGTTATTTTGCTTTCTCACAGCACAAGCCTTTGATTCAAGTCGCCACAAGCCGACTGTGTGAACTTTAAATGGTGTGGAAACCATCAGGTTTGTAGCACACTCAGTGAGTGTGGTGATGACTCAGCCTTGAATAACATACTGCACAGGTGTGTTCACTTAATGTAACAAGCATCTCCACAGCAACCACATCTACAGGTGGGAGCAAACATGGAAAAAAATACAAATAAAAACTGCTGGTGTATTATTGTGACTGTATTTGTAGCAAAATGACAACAAAATTTTTTATTGTTGTTGTGTTGTTTTAAATTGCAGATTAACATCATAGTTATCATCAACATTTCTATTCATGTAAAAACAATGCTGTGCAATTCAGGGCTAATAAAAACAAATATCACTTGGTTTAGCTCATCAATGCGATTTGCATTAATCGTTGTGGACATTTATACAGATTTCTTACAGTAGTATTATCCTTAGCAGCTGCATACTTTGCCTTTGTCTAAGGCCAGATATGATATCATATATAAAAGGGAGTACTAAACTAGTACAAAATACATTTTATATAGTAGAAGTAAATAAACAACCTGGTTAGTCCAACATGAACTGAGAACGCTCTTGACTTACTTCTGAGAATGTGAGCGCAGCTCTCACTCCAATTATACAGGGACTGGATGGTACCCCATATTCCCACATCACTCCTTACAACATACACTACATGGCCAAAAGTATGTGGAACCCAAACATATACTGCTATAACAGCCTCCATCTCTTTTAGGAAGGCTTTCCACATGATTTTAAACCTGGCTGCAGGAATTTGTTCCCATTCAGCCACAAGAGCATTACTGGGTGTTCAAGCCAAAAATGATGGGGTTATTAATGAGAAGACGACATATACTCGCCGGCCACTTCATTAGGTATACCTTGCTAGTATTGCGTTGGACCCCCTTTTGCCTTCAGAACAGCTTATTATTCGTGGCATATATTCAACAAGGTGCTGGAAACATTCCTCAGAGATTTTGGTCCATATTGACATGATAGTGATAGCGTCACTCAGTTGCTGCACATCCATGATGCAAATCTCCCGTTCCACCACATCTAAAAGGTGCTCTATTGGATTGATTCGAGTACAGTGAACTCATAAACATGTTCAAGAAACCAGTTTGAGATGATTTGAGTTTGTGACGTGGCGTGTTATCCTGCTGGAAGTAACCATTAGAAGATGGGTACACTGTGGTCGTAAAGGGATGGACATGGTCAGCAACAATACTCAGGTAGGCTGTGGTGTTTAAAAGTTGGTACTAAGGGGCCCAAAGTGTGCCAAGAAAATATCCCCCACACCATTACACCACCAACAACAACAACCTGAACCGCTGATACAAGGCAGGATGGATCCATGCTTTCATGTTGTTTACGACAAATTCTGACCCTACCATCAGAATGTTGCAGCAGAAATCGAGACCCAGGCAACATTTTTCCAATCTTCTATTTTCCAATTTTGGTGAGCCCCTTCCCACTGTAGCCTCAGTTTCCGGTCCTTAGCTGACAGGAGTGGCATCCGGTGTGGTCTTCTGCTGCTGTAGCCCATCTGCTTCAAGATCCAACGTGTTCTGCGTTCAGAGATGCTTTTCTGCATACCTCGGTTGTAACAAGTGGTTATTTGAGTTATTGTTGGTTTTCTATCAGCTCGAACCAGTCTGGCCATTCTCATCTGACCTTTGCCATCAACAAGGCATTTTCGCCCAGAGAAGTGCCGCTCACCGGACATTTTCTTTCTTTCGAACCATTCTCTGTAAACCCTAGAGATGGTTGTGCGTGAAAATATCAGTAGATCAGCAGTTTCTGAAATACTCAAACCAGCTCGTCTGGCACCAACCAGGAACATAAACATTTCAGGACTGCAATGAAATAAAATCAGGCAATTACAACAATACAAAATAAAATGGAAATAAAATGTCCAAAAGAAATATAATTTTTTT
>NTHP01000345.1:244604-259701 GCA_003416845.1 Oplegnathus fasciatus | reverse complement strand
AGGGGGGGGGGGCATGCAATGGAGGATAGTCAGGAAGAGTTTCAGATTGAGTAGAATAAATTATCAGTTAAAGTGCGTGAGCCTATGCCATTGGGGTGGATGCCATCACGCTAATTGCTAGGCAACGCAGTGGTTGCTGACGCTCTCATCTGTACAGTGAGTTTATCAGTGAGTTTTTTGTACTCACAGTCTGAATGTCATTCTGTGAGCCTTGTGCACCGCAAAGTCCTCCACGATCTGATCTAGGTTAAACTTCTCTGCTTGTTCATTATCAGTGCGTAATATAATCAGTCTACTGAACCTCTCTTGTCCCACTATAACCAGTCCACTCAGCTCCTGTCTGTCCTTGAATGAGTCTCTGCAGTCACATCAGGGATTATTGTCAGAAACAGCAGAAAGGCCTCACACACCTCACTGTAGGTAGAAGTACTTCAGTGGAGGCAGAAGTCACCGCTGGAGGATTTTGGAGGATTTTAGCATTTAGCATGTTAGCCAGACCCAGCATGCACCTGTTCGTAACGCAACATTGTGGGTGTGTTTGTTTTGGGTCATTTAGCGGGTGGTGCATTAAAGGAGTGATTAATTAAGGTATAGATGTAACTTTTTATTTAACTATGCAGAGGTCCAATAACGCTAACCATAACCATAGTGACATGATCCTTAATTTTATTGCATTGTAATGCATTGTTGTACTGTTCACTTACTGTTAGTCCTGGCCCAGGTGCGACCGCAGCCCTCACACCCCCTGACACTCGGCCAGTGAATGTAAACATTTAGAACATGTAGCTTTTCTGGGAGCAGAGTGTCACCTCTCTGGACATGAAGCTCTCTGGAGCTCTGCCCTCCTGCTGCTGCTGATACACCAGCAGCTTCTTCTCTGCTACAGCTGCTGATTTTGCTTCTTTCTTTTGTTCCATTCTCACACAGATTATCAGGACTTTTTCGTGTGACTTTCGGTTCTACTCTGTAACGGATGTGACTTGAAATGTAGCAAAAGCAAAAGTACAATACTTGTGATAAAAAGTACTTAAGTAAAACTACCTATTTTTAAAAGTACACAAAATAACATTTTTGTTACAGTAAAGAGAGTAAATATAATTTAATTTAATAATATGTCAGATTCATTCAGCTGATGGAGTGTTGTCCTTGTAAATAAAACTGCTTATAACTTCAGTTACTGCTTTCAGCTACAAGGGGGTTGGAAGCAGGGTGCTTTTGCAGTAGTTGTTAATGCTAACGTTACCTGCCTTGGGTTAATTGTCAGAGCACATGTCTCCTTTTTAAATCAGCAGTGAGGTCTGTGGGTCTGCACGTTTTGCAGACTGTAAATGTGACACAGAGGATTTCAGGCAGCTCTGGACCGAGTCTTAAATTTCAGAATTTTTTCAGTAAGTGGATGGCTCTGAGAACTTAGCATACTAGCAGAGGAGAAGTGGGTCGCACACATGGATGTATAAAGAGAACTGGATACCGCATTCAAAGGTGGCGCCCTATTCATTCCTATGTAAGTCATACTCACACTTCTGCGAGTCCTTCTCTAGCCGAGTCAGTTGAGAGCATGCACGTCTGAGACTTCTGCTGGCCGAGCAGGCTGACTTCCTGATGGCTCCCTGCACACATGAATGGGATGAAATAATTTATAATCATGTGGCTCTTCTGGACTTTTCAAATGTTATTGGTCCAAATGGATCAAATTTGGGTTGGTTGTTAGAAAATACAAAAAACTAAAGCAAATGTTTGTCTGATTATCAGGCATCAAGAAGAAATCAAAACATTGCATCATTACATTTTTGGGAGCCTGCAATATTCAGTGTGTGGAATACCTCTCCTTTTCCTTTAATAACCTTTCCTTAAGGTCAAATTTCTCTGATACACGACATTAAAAACCAGGCTGATAGTCATGAAATTTGCACATTTTCTGAGCAATTTAGCTGGTGCTTTTAAAGAGAACAAAATAACAGTGCAGAATGTGGTGACGACGGACAAAAAAGCATGAAACATGAAACATTCACTTCCTGTCAAGTACTTCACAATCCACAGATGTTTGATCTGATCTGCACTGTACATGTACTACATGAAAGGAAAGCTCTGTCAGAGGCCAAGAGAGAGACGGAGTGAGAAATGAGGAATTAATTTTCAAAGCACCAAATCATTAGCAGCAGGCTGTTCTTCATGAATTAATAAACACAACAACGTGTTGCAGTTTGAATTCAATTACATACTAGGTCAATAGCGCATCCCAAATAATTAGACCTGCACATTAATAGATTATTTAATATTTCAGTGTAATTTAATCAAGAGCACTTTGGCATGTCAGACAGAGGTTGATAGATCTGAAGAGGAAAATGGCACAATCTTTATTAACACTTGGTTGACAAAGCAGGTCAGGTAGGAGCTCATGATAATGTATTAAACGTCAGATAGGATTAAAATGTGACGTTTTGGGTTTTTTTGCATTTGGTATCATGCTATATAATTACACTTAGACTACCAGCAGCTACAACAAGGGCATGTTGTTTTATTTATTTAATCTTAAATTACAGTATTAAGTGTTTGTTGTTGTTGTTTTCATTATCAGTCGGTATTACAGTTTCACTAAAGGTTTTTTCTAAAAAGGGGGACTATGTAAAGCTGTAATTCAGATTATGTATTATGTATTATCAGGCCTGGAATCTAACATCAGCCCAGGACAGTCTCCACACATTCACATCAGACCACGTATACTGTAACTGTTTAATTGAACATTCAATCATACATGGTCCAGGAAGAAGAATCAACTGCAGAAATACACAATCATGTGCAGTATGGACATACAGAGTTGGGTGTGCAATAACTTGTGGGAAAATCAATTTACAGCCATTTCCATAACTGTATCATGGCTGATGTCCACAGTCCACACTGTGATTTTAAAAATAATGTATCTTTAGGAAGATTTTCCCTGTTGTCAACAAATGCCATGAAAAAATCTAAACTAACAATGTGTTAGTCTGTCTCTCAATACTTTCTGACTTCTCTAGCTGTGGCCCCAAGCCCATAGGTTTCTACTGAAAACATAAATCTTTACAAACACCTCGCAATTATATAGTTTCATTTCTTAAAAAGGCTCAGTATTTTCCTAAAACAGCTGGACACTGTACTTTGAAGCAAATGTTACTGAAACGGTGGGGAACAGTGCATTTGTTGGGATTTGGTGCTCTAGTGAGTATTTCTAGCAGCAGGATGGTGTCTGTGGGATTGAATCAAAATAAAGTACAGTGTGTGTTCATGGAAGGAACATGTCACATGTTTTTAATAGTTTTTGGATGACAATAGACCTCTGTGGCACAGAGGAATAAGATATATCAGGATTGGATACACACACAAGACTTGTTAGAAGAATTAATTTGTTTTGACTTCATGGGATTAGTTGACAGTAAGAAAATTATAGAACATCACCAGACCAATGCATTGAGGAAGTACTCCCTGACAGCCTACACTCAGGGTAAAATGGTCCAAAATTCTGCGTCTCTTTTCGGCGTGAGTGCACCATTAAAAGTGGTTGAACATGATGATTTGGATTTTTTTTTTCCTTTTCAGGATTATGACAGCAGCAACAGGACACTGTATGACACGAGATTGACTGACTGTAAAAGTGGGAGGACACGTCCCTCAGTTGAATAAAAAAACAAATAAGCTGACAGACTGAGAGAGAAAACAGTGAGACTGACATTGACGCAACACACAATCGGCCTGTCTTTGAACCACAAGAAGGTAATAATCAACCACACTAACATCAGGCTGGTTATTATGACTAATTGTGTCCTCTGAATGACCTCAGCTCATGGATTACTGTGTGTGTGTGTGTGTGTGTGTGTGTATATATATATATATGTGTGTGTGCATGTTTCAGTGTGTGTTTATGGGGGTTTGGTTAGCTCAGTAAGAATGTCAACTAAATAAGGCTCAATAAAACTGCTTGGCAAGTGCACATTTACCTGCTCTGCTTTGATAAATGCCACGGCTAGCTGCGGAAAATTGGCTGCAAAGGACAGGGTGACTAATTCCCTTGCAAAATGTTGTAAGGGCTTTTGTGCATCTGTGCATGTGTGTTTATGTTTGTGTGTGTGTGTGTGTGTGTGCATGAAGGACTTACAGGTTGTTTGAATGAAAATGAGAACTATTCAATAATACATAAGGCTGTCTGCAGAACACTATTACCAAAGAATATGTTTTATGAAAGCCCCCGTAAATGGTGGCGCTGGATATTTCCATGCTGCCATATATTTTACAGATTTGACAAATTGCGGACATGAGTCGATATTGCATTTGGGTTTCACGCTTGGCTGCTTAATGTATTCCTTCAATCCTGAAAACATTGAAGAGGGGCTAAGAGAAAATATTAAGCACATTTTTTTGATTATATTACATTATTCTGCTGGTTTGTAATCTATGACATCACTTCACATTATGGGTTTCCTTACATCAGGATGTGAATATGAAACTAATAGTTAGCAGTTTCGCCTGGGCTGTAAACGTGATACATTCCTGTCCTGTTAATCCACTACGCCTTTATCTTAATTAAAACACCTTGTTTGTCTTTTTGTCTCTGAACTCCCTCTACATTAGCACTGCCACTGTGAGTTCTGTTCAGTACATTCACAATAATCACACCTAGTCGTACTACAGTATATTTTCTGAGCAGTATGGTGGCTAATTTCTGGATAATTTCAACATCACTTCAAGGCAGCATTATCAACCAAGCAAAATGGGCAATGGTCCCAGGGCCTCAGACCCTCAGGGGCCTGAACGTTCCAGATCCACCGTAATTAGTTTGTGGCGATTTGATTGCAAATTTGTTTGATGCTACTGTATGCACCACCTGTGTTATAACCAAATCGTGAGGTTCTGTCTCAAGTTAAAATCTAGCTTTAAGGCCCTTACAATTCCAGTTTATGTTGTATCTACCTGTGTTGGCACCTGATTTTGATTTAGTTTTAGTCTCAGTCATCTGACAAGCATTAGTTTTAGTTGCATTTTAGTCATTCGATTATAGTTATTTTTGAATATTTTATACTATCTCTACTACTACTGTCACATAATAATAAAACAACTTTATTTATACAGCACCTTTAAAAACAAAAATAATAAAAACAAAATAATAAAAGTAAATAAAATCCAAAACATAAGATCTAAAACAAGATAAAATGATTTTAGTAATTACAACAAATACCATAAGTTGAGATAATAAGAAAAGGTAAGATAAGATAGGGGCCTCCAGGACCCTGAAGCGTGCAGGAAAGATTGATTAATCAGAGCTCTCACATAGGAAGGTAGCACTAGCAGGGTGCTAAATATCTTTTGAATTTATGAACGATTCTCAAAATTTATAACATAACATTTTTTCAGTCAAACGTAGCTTAACCATGTCATGTGATGCTACCTCAGTACACTTTAAGAACAAATATTACCACTAAAGAAAATTGCAGATGAACATTTAATATCCAGGAATTCACATTATAGACACGGCCACTGACTTGTAACAATATGGCCACAATATAGCACGTTGACCATACACGGTCCAGCCATATACAAGGTTTTGACCGAGTCTTGTTAGATATTTTATTGTCTTTTATATTTAATTTATGCTTGTGACTTGCAGTACTTGTTTTCATATTTTCTTATATTTTATTTGCTCATTGTTATGCACCAACATACCAAGTCAAATTCCTTGTATGTGAAAACCTACTTGACTTCATGAGTCACAAACCGTGGCAACAACAAGCATATCCAAGCCATGTTCAGCACTTTCTAGTGTCCTGTGGAAACACTTCCGTTGATGTTTTGTGTATTTGTAGCGCGTTTTCTAAATGCTGCACATTTGTTGTCAAATTGATGAAGTTTTCTTATTTGCTTGTGTTTTGTCTATTTGCATGTGTTTTCTTAAAGGACCAGTGATTTAGTGGCATCTAGCGGTGAGGTTGCAGATTGCAACCAACTGATTACCCCTCCCCTCACTCCTCCCTTTCCAAGCATGTAGGAGAAACTAGGGTGGCCTTCAGGTGAAAAAAAAACGTGAAAAGCCCACTCTAGAGCCAGTGTTTGGTTTGTCCATTCTGGGCTACTGTAGAAACATGGCGGTGCAACATGGCAGGCTCTGTGGAAGAGGACCCGCAAGGCTCATTCTAAGCTAACGGAAATACAGCGATTCTTAGTTTCAGGTGATTATATAGTAATAAAAACATAATTATGAATATCGTATTCCATTTCTGCCAATTGATCACCCTAAATCCTACACACTGCTCCTTTAAGTTGCTGTGCGTTGAGCTCTCGTGGCCACCGTAGAGATGGGTCTAAAATTACCTCGAACAGAGAGATACAGAGAGGGCTTCTTTAAGAGGGGGTAGACAGTGGCATGTTTAAAACTGGAGGGGGAAATGCCAGTAGATAGAGAACAGTTAATAATTGCTAAAATATCCGGACCAACTGTCTGAAACACTGCTTTTAAAAACCAAGTGGGATGCAGTCTGGAGGGCAGGTGGATGATTTTGAAAGTGGATATTCATAGCCCTCAGAGGATGAATCCTAATATTTTTGGTGAACTCCTATCTTCAGTCCAAAGCCAAATGTTGCACTTATACCAAAGAAACATAAAAATCTAATGGGTTCGTTGCCATTAACTTTACTGAGCAAAATACTGAGTAAAGTTAATGCTCCCCAGAGAACAAACCCTGTCCATTTTGTACACTCCACCAGCTTTTCCGCTGTACCAATCTTGGGTCAAAATGCTAACTTTTTAGACATCTCATAATCTAATGGGCCAATTGTCATGACATATGCTCAGCACATGGTACATCCCAAGAGGTTGTATCATTATGGTTTTACTGACAAAATTTCTGACAAAAAAGGACTGTGCTCTGACATTGATGACATGCTTGTTGTTAGAGAGAAATTGGCTAATTTGTTTTCAAGTACCTATTTTCAAGTGCATTACACTGATATAGCCTACTTCTCAAAACTAACTACGTTATGCCTGGGTTACATTCAAGTGTAAATATAACAGCTTTAGTCTTTGATATCTAGTCCTCCATTTAGAATTCAATTAAAAGTCCAGCTAACTGTGACTGCTCAGTGCAGTAGCAACTTAGCCTTGAGTGTTAAATAGCTTCGGCTGAAGGA
Organism: Oplegnathus fasciatus; assembly: GCA_003416845.1. Classification (NCBI taxonomy): domain Eukaryota; kingdom Metazoa; phylum Chordata; class Actinopteri; order Centrarchiformes; family Oplegnathidae; genus Oplegnathus; species Oplegnathus fasciatus. The sequence goes on along the minus strand of NTHP01000345.1, from coordinate 252,546 downwards.
AGTTGCTGGGACCCAAGGCTGCAGGTACCAATGAGTTTATCCTTGAGCAATAGCGTGTTCTAAAAGAACATTTATCAGTGTCTACTGCCTCTCCCTTTTCTCTTCTTTGGGCTTAAGAGAAGTATGTACTGTTGTTTGCGGTTTGGTCTCCACCCATTTGTTTATTTGTTTTTACATTCATCCATCATGTGTACATTTTCAAATCTCCCTTACTTGTAGTGGTATCTATTCATGCAGATAGTTTTAAATGTATTTGTCCAGATTTCTACAAAAACAGAGCTGATTAGTGTAATTGAACTGATAAATCTGCTCTTACATTGTAACAATGGGAATGTCCATTAAAAGAGATTTACTTTGATGCAGACAGAAGCAGTTTTTAATAAAAACAGTCTTGATTTACTAAACCTTTGTATCATTTATCACTGATGTTCACTGATACACCCACTGAGTCCTGCCAGCACTGTCATAACTTTGGAAACCAAAGTCAGGGTTCAAAATTAGCCTCAAGAGGAGCATGGATTGCTGGGTGCATTATGCATTGGCCAGTGAACATGTAAACTAATAAATGCACATCCGTGCAAACACTGAATGACAAATGGAGTTGTTAAAGGTGTAGTCTATGATTCAAATCCAAAACACTTTCTGTCAAATTCAGTGAATGGCTCCTCACAGTCCGCTAGCTTTCCGTTCTGTGTGTGCACTGAAAAAAACGGTCCAGTGTTCATACACAGCCCTGGCTCTGTAGACGGGAAACAAACAGAGCGACTCGGGTAGAGCCACCTACCCAGGTCGTCAAATACCGATACTTTGGCCGCGTTTCCACTGAACACTTCGGTATAATATGTCACAACTCGTGCTCATGCACAGGACAAACTAATGCTGTGAGTTACTCGCACGAGTTTGAAGGAGCACTGAAGAGAGGGGTGTATTTGTGTAGCTGTTGAGTTCAAATATACAAGCTTTCTCCAGAATCATAGACTACGCCTTCAAGAGTAATGTTTAAATCCATCTTGTTTTTGGGGATGGCAGTGTCAGTCACTCCACCACTTTGGTCCAGACTGAAATATCTCAACAGCTATCGGATGGATGGCTATGGAATTCTGTACACACATCCATGTTACCCTGAGGATGAATCCTCTTGACTTTGGTGATCCCCTGACATTTCCTCTAGCACCATCATGAGGTTGGCATTTGTCACTCTCCACTCCAGTGTAATGTTCACTGAATAAAGTTTGGTTAAACTGTGCAAACAGCCAATAACAGCACAGTAGGGCGGGTCTCGCCACGCTCACAACCAGCATCCAATCACAAGGACAAGTCGAAGTGACGAATACTAGCCAATCACAGCACAGTAGGACGGGACTTGGCTCTTCAGGTACACAAATCAGTTTTGCTCCACATTTCACTGAGATATTTGGTGCAAAAGTCAGAGCAGCTGTAGTTATTGACTTGTGTTTGTGCTGAAAAATATTCAAGAAAAAAAAAGTATTTGTGAGAAAATATTCTACAGGTGTGCAACTCTCATTGCATGACTTCACATTTTTTGATACGGGTGTGTGAATGTGTTTTATTCACTGCAGCAACTGTAGCAAAAAATGTGAGCGTGTGAGTTTCTTAATTTGTGATTTGTAGAAAAGGATTTGTGCACCTGCAATGAAGAATTTGAGAGGGTGTAACTGTTGTGTTTTGTTTGTGGGAGAGAAAGAAATTTCTACAAGTTAGCAACTCCTGAAGCATTTTTCTCTGTGACTTCAAATTTACTGATACACATGTGAAACTAAAAATTCCACTGTCACAGGTGCTCAGTAGTTTTGCTCCAATAATACCTTCATACAGTCAGAGCTTGGCTTTCTTTGTCTGACTTGCATCCAAGTCACATGACTCGAGTCCACACTTGTGTTGCCGTCATTTCAGGTGTACTCGCTTTTACTGTCACCACCAAATCAAGTGGTTTAAATAATCTGGATAAATTGTTGGCTTATTTACAACCTGTCTGATAATCTGATGTGCTTGTGTTTGTTGCTCCACGTTGTGGTGAGTACAATGTTCAAGTTCAAGTTTATTTGTCACATATAATCATACAGGGTATAATTGTAGTGAAATGTGTGACCGTTAGTTCCTTTAATAATGCAATAAAAAATAAGTGTAAAATAGAATAAGAATAAGGAATAAAATAAGTAATAAATAATAATGTTTGAATCTTAAAACAATAAAGTAATTAAAAATAGTCTCGGGGCAATTCTTAGGCAGTGTCCTCATTTAGGATCCTAGTGGCCTGAGGGTAGAAGCTCCTCCTGAGCCTCTCTGTGCTGGCCTGGTGTATCTGGTATGTCCTTCTCGACCACAGCAGGGAGACCAGAACTAATAGAAGTGATGGCCAAAAATACAAAAACACGACCAAAGTTGCATTAAAAAGAAAGTCTTGACTGAAAGTGGTCCTAATCAGCGGTTGCCTCTCTCCACTCCTTGGCTTCTGTAATAAGAAGGCAGACTGTCTGGTTTGTTACACATGCCACCTGTAGTTCACTGATGTCACATAACAAGATTTCAGGGTATTGAAGCTCAGTTTTCTATTCAAACAGTCATCTCTTGGTGTCATTTGAAGTGAAGTAGCCAAGTCCAGCTTGCATCAGATGACTTCAAATACTTTGTGTTTACTTCTTCTGGTTTATTCTGGTTCTCTTTCCTTCTCTTTTACTGTTGGCTTGAGTTTCAGCCGCGACACCTCAGGAGCTTTCAGCTGTTGGTGCTCAGCAGCAGCATGTAGGGCATGTAGCGGCCGAGCAGCTATGTTGGTCACACATGACTGTGTTCGCTTGATGGGGTTTTCTAGCCTCGGAAATGCCAAGGAACGTGTCGCAGCTAACCTTTTCGGTAAATGTGTGTGTGTGTGTGTATTTCCCAGCAGCTTCCTGCAAAACAAGCTTTCTTTACAGCTTCCCTCAGGGAACTGAATCACACAGAGAGTAACAAAGGTTGCTTTAGTTTCTGATAGTGACCTCTGGTCCAGGTGATCCAGGTCTAACAGAACATTGTCTTTTTTGTGTCATTAGCAGTTTATTCTCGAACCTCAGAAAATGGAGGCTTTTGAAAACTTTTTTTCATGTTGCACATCTTCATTTTCTTGTGACATTTTTAATCTGCAGCCAAATACACTCTACTTCTACCTTTTGAATAATGTTATTATCATTTTGATTTGAGAAGCGACAATAGAGGCCATTATAACAAACACATACACCAACAAATCAAGGTGAAAACTGACTGCAAACATTAAGAGGAGTCAGGAGGTGCCCCTGTAGGAAACACACACGTACACACACACACACAAGCTGTGAAAAACAGGAATTTTGTCATTTCTTCTTGTATATGCTCCCAAGGCTATTTGATGTTATTTGCAGTGGCAATGGGTATGGAAAGAGCATAGAAGGTTTGTTTAAAAAGCAGGAAAACAGCTTTGAGTGGCTCTCCTCTGTGGATTGTGTGTGTGTTGTCCTTGAGGAGTGTATTATAGTGTATGTAGGGGCTGATCGCACAACATCATTAACCAAAAATGTGAAACAGTGTTAACACTTATTTCCAAGGGTGTTTATGCTGAATTAATGTGAGTATGCTCTCTTGTACTTTTTCACTTGGTTATACGGGGATCACTGATTTTGTCATCCACTCCATCATCAGTATCTTCGTGCCAACATAGAGCAGCCATTACCCAAAGAAAACGAATGGACCCTCCTCTACACAAAGAAAAGCTTTGATGGCTTCTTTTCTTAAACCTGCAGCAACTTTTTTTTTGCCCTTGGGGGCAGTGGAAACAAGTAGTGAACACAACATTGACATATCTTTATTGATGAATGTTTTATGAATGGCTTTAAGGGGTATTAAAATATGATAATTATGATAATTAATAATTGGTACAAGATTGAAGTGGAGTCAACTTGGGCTATCAGAAATAATAAGTATTTATACTAAATAACAGAATTGAACTTGCATTAAATTCACCTCGGGGCACCACCCTTGATAAAGGGAAAAATGATAGCCAATTAATTAATTTTGTCTCAGTCTAAAGGTTGTTACTGAGTTCTTGACTCGTGTAGAGTGACCATAATACTTCATATACACAAGCCACATGATCAAGTCAAGTAAACTACTAAAACACACATGCATAACTAATAACTACTAAACATACAAATGAGTGGGTAAATGCAACCATGAATAAATGCAATGAATAGCACTGAACAGTTAATCAATGAATGAGGACGTCGTGTACCAGATAATGCAGTGAATGATAAACTTAGCAAGATGTAATAACTGGTGGAAACATAAAAGACCACAAAGTGGATAAAATCAGTGAACCAGTGAAATCACCTTAATGCACCGTTCAGCAGCTGAGAAATTTACTGTGTGAATGGTTGCATTTATATAGCGCTTCTATCCAAAGCACTTTCAAAGGACACTTCAACACATGGACAAGAGGAGGAGGGGATTGAACCCACCAACTGTGATCAATGGATGACCCACTATACCTCCTGAGCCACAGCCGCCCCCCAGAGGTTGTTGGGAAGCACAAGTGAAATACTTTACAATTCCATATCATTACTAGATTGAAGGGAGATCCTACTTCTGACCCAACGCTTCTTAACAACTTTTAGTAATCTAGAGCATAAACCACATTATCACAGGAAAAGTAGTTTCACCTGGTTGTTCAAATGGCCAGGGGGAGAAGTTGATCTTTTCCAAAGAATTAAAGAAGTTTTTCACATGTCTATTGCTTCCATGTTTAGCTTGGCCCCCTCAATTGCTAATAGATACCAAACACCTTTTATGAATGAATAGTAATAACTGATAGACAGTGTTACACAGACTCATGGCAATTACCAGGGGTTCAAGCCCGAAGGACTGAAACCCTATTGTTTTTGTGCTGGTTTATTATTTTTCTTCAGAAATGTTTACGCAAATTCCCATGAGATTGTAAATGGTAGAGACATGAGATTTTGCCCATTGATTGGAAGTTGTGTACCAGTGCTGCCCAAAAAAGATGACCCTAATCAGCCTTATGGGGGCGCTATAATTAAAGGTCAAAATTTTGAACTTTGAAAAGTCTGATTTACATGAAACTACACGAAAAATAGACATCCATCTATTTTCACTATACAATTATGCTTCAAGAACCACTTAAGTCCGCCTGACTAGAAATCCCGCCATTTTAAATTTTTTGAAAAACTAATTTTTGACATCTCCTAAACCGTAGGTCTGATTGCTGCCAAATTTTCTGTGGATCATTATTGGACAAAGCTTACCAAAAGTTGCATAAAGCTTGTTGATAACTTATTTAATTTTCAAAATATTGACCAATGAACTTCAGAGGGGCGTGGCTCAGCACATAAATAGACCATAGTCAATAACCATTGGGCCAATCATCACAAAACTTGCAGATGTGTCCACATAAGTACCTGAAACATACCCTGAAAGTTTCAGTCAAATCAACCACTAGGGGGTGCTAGAAATAAATTTAAAAAACGGGTGTGGCATAACACAAATCAGACTATAAATCAGATATTGTTCATCATTTTCGCAGGACATTGTTTCATAACAATGTTGAAGCACGTGTATAAAACTATTTGCTCAATAGGGGGTGCCACCAGTTCCAAACATGCACATGGGCCTGGCGTAAATTTGGACATAAATCAATGACACTTTGTCCAAACATCACCAAACTTGGTGGATATTTTTAATTAAGCTGTTGAAACATTGTCCTTACTCATGGTAAACTGATTTTCAGTCTTATTGCTATTTCTGCCTATTTGCTGTGGTCCTACCAGCTCAGTATTAAAAAGTCAAGAAACCAATACTCCAATATGACAGAGGGTATCACAGGGTATAATAATCCTTTTTATTCATTTTTGTATTCATTTTATTATTATTCTATTTGTGAAAATGCAAAAAAGGGAGATTTCACTGCTTTTTTCACATCTAGACCACATCAGGACCAGGTCCAGATCAAAAACCACTATACTTACACTGGTCAAATCTGGACTAGATTATCCCAGATAGGCTAAAGATTCTTTAAAACACAGTTTCAGATTAGTTAAACTGTTTTTTCTATTTTTATTTAACATATAGACCACATTGGACCAGGTCCAGATCAAAAGCTTTCAACTTCTAACAGTCTGTTTTGGCTTGGACAGCGGAATCACCATTTGAGGCTATATTGTTACATCTGTTATTATTCAAGATTCAATACTTTATTGCCATCCAACTTGCCATACAAGTTGTTAGGAATTTGCCACAGTGTGCTCATGACAGAACAACAAACAATCACAACATGACAGTCAAGACACATAATTAAGAAATAAAAACACATAACACAAAATACTGTACATAACCCCCACCCCATAAAACATTACATACATTAGTGGATGTAAGATATTAACAGTCCAAGAGGAAAATCTAGTGCAAAATAAGAATAAAGTGTCAGGTGAGCAGCTAGCGTTAGTTCCTCCTGAGCTAGCTCTGGTATCCGTGGATCCGACAACAAAGTCACTTGAATAAAAGTTCAGCTCTGGTTGATAGTTAATAATGTTGTCTTGAATGTGTAGTAGATCCAGTCTTTCATATCTGAGCAAGCTTTCGACGTAATTCATACGAAAACACAATAACAACAGACAGACTGACAAACAGAGCAACACCATGTTACTATAGGACGTTGCCACCTTGACCCCTTTTTTGGCCATCTTGACACATTACATAAAATTACCTCATACATATATATACAGTATACACACACACACACACACACAATATGTATATGTATATCTATATATAGGCATAGCAAGTGAAATAAAATAAAATACATTTACCCATAGGGGCGCCACAAATGCCAAAAACGTGTATATCAAAACCTGGCAGACAGAATTTCACCAATGTTGGTTTATAGGCTCCTGGAGTAAGCATTAACTGAAATCTGAAGTTTCATATTGATTGGTGCGTGTGGGCTTGGTCTATCACACATTGTCTCACAACCTCAAATTTTCTTTGAGCAATCCTCATTAAACTCAGTGGAGACACCCTGCACTATGTCCTGAACATAAACACAGCTGCATATATATAGTAATGTTGAAACAACAGTGTGCTTGGTCTCGCTCCTTCTTTAAACAAAATTAAATTAGCTGAAGTGACTTTGCTAAGCTTTGTGAAGCCTGAAACCCGCTCATTGCTGCTTGCGGCTTTAATTTTGGGTCATTACATTTTTTTTGTCTTTTTGTCTTCCAATTTTTCATCAAGATGCAGCAACAGGAATCCAATTTCCATCTTTTTTGGTTAAATTTTCTTTCTGGGTGAAATTATCTCTTGTGCCCTCAGGTAACACCTCTCTTTGCTTGTGTTACTGTAGCTGCCTGTGACTTGTGACCTCCCTATAGAGCAAGTGAAGATCAATAAAGAGGCACGCAATTCCCATCTTTCATCTGACCTTGCCTGGAATTACTAGAGACATTGTGCCAGTAGGTTTTACCCTATGGAACATAAACCATCCCTACTAATAAGAATATACTCTTTTTCTCCTCATATCAGCAGCTTTTTGAAAAAGACACAATATATTATTTAATAACACTATAATTATGGAAATAAGAAAGTAATTTTTCAAAACATTACTGCAGCGACAAATATAAATATGATATGATAATAGTAACGAAATATGTGCAGTACCATCCAGTAGCATTCACCTCCACCATCATGAAGTGCTTTGAGCGGTTAGTCAAAACCTTCATCACCTCCTCCCTCCCTGACTCACTGGACCCACTTCAGTTTGCCTACAGGCCGAATAGGTCAACTGATGATCTCCCTACTCCTCCACACTGCCCTCTCCCACCTGGACCAGAGGGAGAGGGCATGCAGTGTATATTTCATCAGTTTTTCCGTATTATTTTTAAAGTTTAAAAAGATTTCC
>NTHP01000345.1:194101-241818 GCA_003416845.1 Oplegnathus fasciatus | reverse complement strand
GTATTAAATTGAGACTGTTTCATAACCAGTTAAAAACTCCATAGAGTGCTTTTAACTTGAATAATTGCATTGAAAAATTGAATCTGAGTAGCATAATTTGAAATTGAATTTATTAGTTTGGAACTGAATTCCAATAAACTTAAAACTGAATGTAATATTATGAAACTGAATTCAGTTGTTCTGAAACTATTTGATCCTCACTGAAAATTCAACTCTCTATATGCTTCCGCATTCAGTTCTCACAATTCAGATTCAGTTTACTGAGACACACATCCAGTCGTTGAGGAAGAGCAATCGAGTGCAAATTCACAGAACTCCTTTTCATGTACTGTAACGACTATTTTCTCTCTATGATATCAATGACCAATGGCAGCTAGATATTTTGAAAGCCTTTGAAAGTGTTTTCTCTATTCTATGTAAAAACTGTATTTATATCTATCTATCTATCTATCTATCTATATATATATATATATATATTATGCGTTTATACAACCCTGTGAATCGATGCTTCGACATGCTGAAAAATGCTTATTAATCCATTATTTTCGGGGGCGGGAGGGACATATGCAGACCTGATGTGTTTTATTGTTGAGTGACAGGCTGTACTGTGTTAGAAACAACATTGATTATTGATAAAAAATAATATTCAAATATATTTTACTCAACAAATGTTTCTGTTTTAATAATCGTATCCTTTAATAGACGATAAGACTTATAAGACAGGAAGTAAAAACACTCCCGTTTNTTTCACAACTTTGAACTCGCCCAACCTAACGGAGACCGCTCGGCCTAACTTACTTCACTCGGCTCCAAACTAATTGATACCATGTCAAAGAAGTTGTTGGTGTGGCAGCATTTTGTTAAAAAGGATGACAGAAAAGTGGAATGTAAACTTTGCTCACAGCAGTTTTCTTCAGTTTTCACAGCTCAACCACCAACACGGCATATCATTTAAAAATGGTAGGCACACGTTTTTTTCAGGTTGTCTGCTTTAGGATGCTACGTCAACTTTAGTGTTTGATGCTTTGAGTGTGAACATATCAGAATTGGCATATTTCAATGTGTTTGGTCTAATAAATAGCTTAATCAGTTTGTTTGAAATATAACTGCCGGCGCGTCCCCTTGCGACAGCTTCGATGGCTCCAGACGGCTGAGCCCGGTTCTGTTATACACAGTGCAGACTGGAACAATAGTGCAAGGTCCTGTTTATTATTATTATTATTATTATTATTATTATTATTATAAAACAATTATCTTAAAATGATTTAGTATAAAAGTATAAAATAATTAGGTTAAAATAATTTAATATTCTACAAAAAGCTTTTTATGATCACCAGGTAGAGTTCACTCAGTGCACTGTGGCCCATTTAGTTAATCTAGAGATAACGTGCAGATTTATTTTTCCCCATCGACCAATCGATTGGTGGAAGAGTAGGTGGAATTTTTGTCGACCAAGATTTTCTTTGGTTGACTACAGCCCTACCAGACTCCGTGTTGAGATTAACCTGTGGGTAGCTGTAACGCTACATGGTGACATTATATGACACTCTCGAATCTATGCTTACGTGATTGGCTGAAATGGAAGGAGCCATCTGATTGGCTACAGATAATTCCCTGTTGAAAAAAATGCATTTGTGAACCGAGCCACAGCAGGGCCGTCTCAAAAAACCCACACACAAATGCAGTTAAGTTCACACATGACAAGCAGTTAGTAAATGCAGGTTCAACAGCCTGTATATAAATGTAACAACATCCAAATGTGTTTTTGATGAAAATTGCAAATATTTGTAAATGGTTTATATTTGTGGATTTAGAACAAGATATATTTGTGTGTGCATGAAAATTATAATTTCATAAAATGAAAAATATGTGGAGAGTCATTTATATATAAATAACAAAATACATTTGTGAATCCTTCTGTGTGCATTCATTAATATTGAAACTGATCTGACTCCATATACTGTATGTGCAATGTACAGAGATAATAATAGAAAGGATGTGTGTTAATGTAACGCATCGAGTCAAGTGTGGAGACTGATTAATGTAACGTGTAGTGTCTATGGGGGGGTAAGAGTCCGTGTCAGTGGCCTTGTTGATGAGGTCAGCTGTAGATAGGAAGAAACTGTTTTTATTGCGTGAGGTTTATCCCTGCCAGATGGGAGTGTCTCAAAAGGTTTGTGTGGGAGGGGTCAGCCACAATCTTTCCTGCACGCCTCAGCGTCCTGGAGGCATTCAGGTCCTGGAGGGGTGGTAGATTGCAGCCAATCACCTTCTCAGCAGAGCGAATGATATTCTGCATCCTGCCCTTGTCCTTAGCAGTAGCAGCAGCGTACCAGATGGTGGTGGAGGAGGTGAGGATGGACTCAATGATGGCGGTGTAGAAGAGCACCATAACTGTCTTTGGCAGGTTGAACTTCTTCAGCTGCCGCAGGAAGTACATCCTCTGCTGAGCTTTTTTGGTGAGGGAGCTGATGTTTAGCTCCCACTTTAGGTCCTGGAATATGATGGTCTCCATGAAGCGGAAGGACTCCACAGTGTCAACAGGATGATGTGTGTGGGCGGGTTCTTCCTGAAATCCACAACCATCTCCACTGTTTTTTGAACGTTGAGATCTAAGTTGATAGCATCGGTTCGAGTCCAGGTGCTGGAGGGTGAAGTGGAAATTATACAGTATATACAAATATTTAAATTAGAATAGAATAAAATAAAATATAAGTGAAATAAAACAAAACAATATATACACTTATACACTTATATACATATACTTATATACATATATACCTATACACGTATAAACCCAAATAGTACGAATAGTATGTGCAATGTCAGTTCTAATTCCATGTCATTTATTTATGGTGGAGTGTGAAGAATGCAAATGTAATGCCACCAGGTTAGCCAGGTTACAGGCCCACTTCCTACGTCAATCAATCACATCTTTCCTGTCCACTGAAGGATTATTACCAGCATTTCAGGTGTGCTCATTTTCAGTTTGACCTCCAAATAAAGTGGTTTGGATCATCTGGATAAATCGTCAATTTGTTTCCCACCTGTTTGTTTTTTTGTATAACATTTTCAAAACTGATAAAAATGATGACAGCAAGCAACAAAAATAAGACTCAAGTTGTAATAAACCACAATGATCCTTTTAGTTAATATGACTTGTTTGGACATATTAAAGTCTAAAGGGGGGGGGACCTAACACTGGTCAGGTTGTTTGTTCTCCAGGGGTCGTATTCACAAAACATTCTGAGAATAATCCTGTGAGACCTCATAACTTAGCCTAAAAATTTCTGGCAAGGAGTCGTAACTCTGAGCAATTCTGAGCAAGCAAGGGACAGAAACTTTTACCTTAGTGATGAGGTGTGGTTGACACTGTTGCCAGGTATGACGCATTCTTTTAAAAGATGTGATTGGTTGATTAAAAAAAGGAATAAAAATGCACTCTTGGTGATAATGGGCACATTGAAATTGATAGGCCTAATCATAGAATTTAGTCTTTATTAAGAAACGGTGTAATTATGAATACTGTCTTATGTAATGAACATCTCTGTTGAATAAATTGTAAGCCATACGGAAATGAAATGAACTGCGTCACAATATGAGACTGTGAAAGCACTGTAATTGTTTGTGTGCTGACGGATGGTTGTGACAGACATCACTGCTGCACTGTTGCATTTTTTCACTTGCCAAATATCTCAGTGTTGTGATCACTTTCATTTCTGGCGTTACAGCATTATTGCGTTGGGTGGGAGATGTGAGTACATCTCTAATGAGATCGACCACAAACATTATCCCTGCACGATCTAATCTGTAGCATTTCATTAACTCACTGTCATTCAGTGTTTGGAGAATATTTCTCCTACATTTTTGTCTTTGCGCCATTTTCTCCTCTGCTTGAGAAACTCTTCAGCCTCTTAAAAGTCCTCTCCCCACTGACGAAGCAGCCTGCGCTTTGCAGTAAACCAGGGTTTGTTGTTATTGTATGTGCAGGTTTTAGTCGGCACACACATGTCCTCACAAAAACTGATGTACGATGTCACAGTGTCAGTGAGTTCATCCAGGTCTGTAGCTGCAGCCTCAAAAACACTCCAATCAGTGCAGTCAAAGCAGGCCTGTAATTCCAGCTTTGCCTCGTTGGTCCATCTCCTCACACTCTTTACCACAGGGTTAGCAGATTTTAGTTTCTGCCTGTAGGTTGGGAGAAGATGAACCAGACAGTGATCAGAGAGTCCCAAAGCTGCACAGGGAACGGTGCGATAGGCGTCTTTTATTACAGTGTAGCAGTGGTACAGAATGTTTGTATCCCTGGTGGGAAACTTAACGTGCTGTCTGAATTTTGGAAGTTCATGGCTGAGGTTTGCTCTGTTAAAATTCCCAAAAACAATGAGCAGAGAGTCTGGATGTTTTTGCTCCATGTTTGTCATCTGGTCAGCCAGGTGTTGTAAGGCCTCACTAACACAGGCCAGAGGTGGGATATAAACTCCAACCAGAATAAACGAGGAAAACTCGGTGAATAAAAGGGTTTACTGTTTATGAACAAAGTCTCTAACTGAGGACTGCATGATTTCTTCAACACTGTGACATCTGTACACCAACCTTCGCTTATGTAAAAGCAGCCTCCCCTCGTTTTCCCCAATAGCTCCGTTACACGGTCCGCTTGGAGGAGTTGGAAGCCCGGTAGATGGAGTGAGTTATCCAGGATGTGCTCACCAAGCCAGGTTACGGTGAAGCACAGGGCGGCAAATCTGCAGAAGTCCATGTTTGTTCTGTTCGTCCATCTTGTTGGCCACAGAGTGAGCATTCGCCAGATGGATAGACTGCGTCTTGGGCAAATCCCGTAGAGAGCTGCTGCTCCTCTTACTAATAGCTCAGGGGACTGAAGATCAACTCTAGGCCGGACTACTAATTCCCAGTTCTACATCCGGTGAGTTTAATCCTTTTGCATTTTTTTTTGCGATACACTGCTGTTCCTGATTCATATCTTTGCATTTTGAAGGGAGGACATATGTATATTCTGATTCTGATTCAGATTTTTGTTTTTTGGGCTTTTCAGTTGTATTACGTGGGCTGTATCCACCTTATTTTGGAACACGAAGTAAACAGTTGGTTGAACTTCCGGTTTTTGTGCCGTACTTCCATTTGATCGTTTCCGTCCGGTTTTCCTTGAAGCCATAGTTGTCTAAAAAGCTGTTGTGTTAGCTTCTGCTGCGTTGAAAAGTGAGTTAGCTAGCCGATGACCGAAAGTGCCTGACCGGAAGTCTCGCACAAAAACCCGGAAACTGCGTCCGTATTTGTGTTCCAAAATAAGGTGGATAGGGAGGCCTTTTTTGAGTTGGACTTATCTTATGGACATTCAAGTGGACATTTCAGTGATCTCCTTGTGAACTTATTCTGGAGGGGGGTATTGTTTTCTTAATAAATTGTTGTATTAGCATACATTTAAGTTTCCATTTGGAACGTTCCTATGTTACTGTCAGGAGGGCTTTAAAGGCACCCAAAACCAAGTCTCTTCATTTAACCAGGGGTCTCATTTATAAAACAGTATGTAGGATCCATACTAAAAGTGTACGTGCATACAAAAGCCGAAAATGCGCCAAAAAATAATCAGATTTATAAACCCGTGCACACGCACACCTGCAGGCAGTGTTCCCTTTATAAATCACAGTCCACCTGGAAATGTGCACAGGTGGATCAGCCTCATATCCCACCCGCTACACACCCACAATCAACCATAAATGGTCAATGCAAAGCACCTCATGAATGTTGATGCATAGAGATGAGCCTGCTGAACACTCGTTCCCTCCTAATTCTTCCATTCACGTAGTTCTCTAGCAGTGCCAGTGCATCCATCGTGCAGCATTACGCACGAGTGTCACCGCAGTATTTATGTTTACAGCAGTCAGACTGATTGCTTCACACCTTGCTGAAACAGTTGTGATAATCAGTGGTATCCCCCACCCTGGGATATCATTTGAAAATGGAAGTTTGATTGGTGAACACAATTTATTTATTTATTGAAGTTCTGGTGAACTTGGCCTGCGTTATGATCGGGACTCATAATGAAGATATGGAGTGTGATATGGAGAGCTGTCACTGGCTTTATTTCCAGACTTTGCTAATTTGATACGTATAATGATGCCTCTCACATTTAATTTCTACAATCTGACTTCAATTCATCATCTCACCATCTGCGTCACCAGTTTCCCCTGTCTCCAAAATGTTTGTACACATGGGTCAGAGTTTCCATACAGGTGCGCACATTCTCCCAGCAAGTCTGTTTTTATAGATCCCAACTTTTAAGTGGGAAGTGGTGTACGCTTCTTTCAGGCCCCGTTTTGTGCGTACGTAACGTTTATAAATGAGGCCCCAGATCTTTCCAAATAGGTCACAGTAGCTCTCAAATTAGAAGTGTAACTAGGCTTAAAACTTAAGCTGATTGTTATATAATATATGCAAGTACAAATAATGGTCTTCAAAATGGGCCTGGATGGGAGTCCGCTCGCCCAGCATGCCTTATCCGGAGTGAAAAATGATTACAGATCCAGACAAGATTAAATGGAGACATGACCTGTATCTACTAAAATATAGTGTCATCTGTACCAGATCTGGTCTGGATCCATTCAAAAAGCATCTCATTGTGTGATTTAGGACATTTGGGCCTCAGCCATTGAAAAGGAAGAGGACAGCACAAACATGAGTGCACTTTGCATGACGAACTTCCCAGCAGCTGGGTGGAGGATGGCACACTTTATACCAAAAGTGCAGTTTCCAGTAAGCCTCCTACTACGCACACGGTGAGTCACCAAAACACTAAACAGGTTTTGGTGACTAAACAGGAAAATATCACCTCACCAGCACAAAGTCTGCATCTATTAAAAAAAAAACACTGATTAAATGATTGTCTTACAACCTACTCAAATGAAGAGCTTCCGATGAATATTCAAACAAGCTTCCACTGGCCAACAGGTGGATTTGTCAGCAGTCAGACAGATTTCTCAAATCTGAGCCAAGAGCCAACTCTACTGACTTGTGTTGTTGACTCTCAGAGAAGTTGGTGACAGATGAGAGCAGGTGATATTGACTTGTGCTACATGCTCGTCTAATCCAAAGAGATCTGATTGAGAAGGTGACAAATGGTGACTCATGAGAGCAAAAGGGAAGCCCTGAAAATCATTCCAGGAAGACATCATGTCGAGCAGCACTGTGTGAACTGTGGGTTGTTTTGTTGTTATTGTTGTTGAACGTACATTGACACAACTGCAAATTTGGGGTTTTGATCATCACTTTTGGCTCATTTGGCTACTTGCTAAAGAAGATGTCAGGGTGCTTGGTGATGATGTAATAACTAAATAATAGGGATGCAAACTGATACAAATACATACTAGTTTGTGCAGTAATGTTTTTATTGTTATTGTCTTGTCACCCAATTTGACACAATTTGCATCAAACTTGCACCCCATCAGAGTCATACTCTAATTGGAACACACAGACTTCATACACACTGCTGGAATCAGTTGAACTCTTTCCTGCGATAGTGGTGTTCATGGCGTCCGTCGAGAATAAATCAATTAAATCAAATTTAAAAGATGCTCCTTACAACTCCTTACCCTATAATCATTAGATTGAGCATTTTTATTCTGCATGAAAAGAAATCCAACTGATATTGTTGTCTGTAAAGTGCAAACAGGAAGTGATAGTACAGTACCCAAAGTACTGAGACTTTTCATGATGCAGATTTACAAAAATGTAAATAAATTTAGGTAAAAAGCGAGGTTCATTCTCAGTAACCTTTCAGCAGTTTTCACCAGATACGTTGTTCACTGCAGGATAAAGCTTGACTGGCTGCACAGATGTTATTTTTAAATCATAATGTAATATTGAAGCCTTTGGAAATCTTACATGACTTGACAGTAGATGGGAAAATGAGGAGCTGAGATTAACGTACTGCATGCAAAATGGCCAAGAAAGCTTCTTGAATTTTTAGATTCCTGATTTTTTGTCATAGATAAACCTTGAGTAACCTTTCAAACAGACTTCATTCTATTCTGGACCTCATAACATTATTTTAATATTTTAATATTTAAATTTTGTTGTTTTATTATGCAAAATGATTGAGTGAGTTATTATGGGACATTTTTGCCTTTTTTAATTTTCAATTTTTTGTCATCTATCATACTACTATTATTACATATTACTTACTGGTTACTACCCGTTTACATCTTCTGTACCTGTTGACATTTCCGTTTATATATATTTATATTTATATATTACTATTGTTATACCTGCATACATCACAGTATGCATATGTATATATATATATATATATATATATATATACATATATTACAGGCTGTTTAACCATCACAGTATATATATTAAATGTTATTAAATGTTTATGAACACATTTTTAAATTTTGCAATATGTCCTCCTCTCATTGCATGGACAACTTCTATTTTTTGTTATTTCATTTTATTTTTAATTATGTGATACAATATGTCCCAATGAGATATTTTTATGTCATTTTTTTGTCTACTGTTTCCTCTTTTTTTTTTAGATCACAGACACTTCAAGTCAGCTTCATTTTCACCTGGGCCTCCTCCCCTTAGAACTCTCATTTTTTAAAATTAATTTAGGCACGTTTCAAATATATGAAGAGTATAAATGGCAGAAATAAAACACAGAAAATTAGACAGTTTAGATATTTCAAACAACTTCTGACACAGATATTTAAATTTGAATAGAATAAAATAAAATAAAACAATATATATATATTGTATTATATAAATATATTATTGTAAAATAAACAGATACTGAAGATTGGCTGAAGCTTGATTTGTGCATGTCCAAGTCTCTTTTTTTTTTGCTTCTTTCTTCTGAAAGCATTAGTGTAGTTTGTGCTCCCTTTGGAATGTAGCAACACAGAGTAGAATCCACAAGACGAGCTAAGGTTCACAAAGAGAAATAGTGGAATCAAACCGTTTTTTTGAAGCCAGTACCTCCTTAGTCTCCACTCCACCCACACATTTAATAAAACCCCAAATCCATTTTGCCCTCATGAGTGAGTGAGGGTGTAGAGGTGTTTCTTCTTCTTCTTTTCTTTTTCTCTTTTTAAACAGTTACACACTGAATCTTTTTTTATGGCAGCTCAGTGCCCTTAGTGTGAAAAACTTGCAAAGGAATTCTGCAAGAAGGATGAAAGGAGCAGGGGAAAGAGAGGGCCGACTTGAAACAGGCAGAAGTGTGTTTTCAAATAAAACAACTAAAGTAGAGTTTAAGGCAGAAGGCAAAGGACGTACAGTGTGTGTGTGTGTGTGTGTGTGTGTGTGTGTTTGTAGAGGAAGCAGAGGAGGCAACAACCTTGATCTGAAGGGAAGAACACATCCTCCACTTCCTGAAAGGCAGGGAGTTCCATGGCAGAACAAAACGCTCAACGGCAAACGTCTTCAAATCGACTCAATAATTCAGTTGTCTGAGGTACTTCTGAGGCGAGGGCTCCTTTGAAGTAGTGGAAGCACAGATGGCCCAACCGGTGCAACACACACACACACACACACACATAAACAAATGCAGGTGTAAGTGCACTAAATCACCGGACAAGCCCACACATACACTGAGATGTGTAACATAGTTGAATTTACGCCATATGGCAGTATACATGCTCCTGTTTCACACCTCNACACACACACACACACACACACACATTCATACACAATCACACAGATATTAATTAACACTCAGGCTTATAGGGATCGACCTCACAGAAGGTACGCCAGCACAAACCATATGGTGACATCATAGACAGCCACAAATATGAGCACGCACACACACACACACACACACACACAAAGACCTGTCACACACAACACACTTAAATTACATGAACATGATTTCTTGAAGGTTAAAAGTTCATCTGTCTATAACACTTGATAGATAGATATATAGTTCTGTCGGTCCAGCAGTAATGTTGGATTATTTTCCCCTTTATTCCCATTTTAGCCACGTTTCCATTAAGCACTTCAGCACTTTGGTATAGTATATAGTACCCTTTCTCAAAAGTACCTAAACCATAGATCTGTGTTGCGTTTCCACCACAGACAGTCCTCCTAATTGTAGGCGGGTCTGTTAGCACGTCAACCACGTAACGTTAAGCAGATGATTTCATTTACTTACTTGTGCCGAGCAAATGAAGCCGCATTCAAAACATCTATTCTGAGGAAAAGTTGCAAAAGTTCCTAAAATGAAGGATGTTTTGCTGCCTTTTCATCTTTACTAGTTAACGTGAGCTCGCTGTAGACTGGAGAAAAATTAATTTGATTCACTGCACCGATCAAAGGCTACCGGCAGCTATACCGGCTAACTTTTAAGGTGGAATGTTTTCTTGCATGTTACTCAATGCAATTGACACACCTTAAATGTCAATATATCAACTCTGACTATTCCCTTGGTTTTTATTGGCTCTCTTGCATGACATACCGTACGATTTAGTGATGATTGGATCTTCAAGCGCTTAAAAAATGTTTATGAATTTCAACCGGATTATACGCACTGCGAATATTCTGCTTCCTCACTTGGAGAAAGTGTCGTTCCGGTGTGCTCCAGCAGCACTACACCTCTGCACATAAGTAGCGTGACAATTCTGTTGACCAATCAAGGGACTGCAGTGTTTCTAGCTCCACCTTTAAGTCCCGGGTCAGCGTGCTAGGTACCTCAACAGAGGGATAACGAAAGAAGGGGACAGTATGGAGCGGTTCTATTGGTACCATCCACAACTTTTGCGAAAATTCTACCCTTCATTAAAGTGAATATATCTGTTGTTTCACTTATTTTTGCAAAAGTTAACCTTGCAACTGTGTGGTGATGCAGTACAAAGTCAATCTTGTGCTGGTGTGAAGCTGGTTAGAAATACGTTGTGAGTAAATCAAAGCCAGAAGCAACATAAAAAGCAAACATGGATGTGGTGAAAAGGTTACTGTGACCAGCTCCTTCAACTAAATTTGCTGCTTGCTGCAAACTATTAGACTTTTACTTCATTATTAGACAAACAGTATTATCTGTGGACCGACGGGAGAGTATGGTGGAGTCGGAGGAGTACAGGATGAGAAGGAGATGCAGGTACAGTAGATGCAGTAAATCCCTGCTCCTTTTTGGCTCAAACTTGGGTGTGTTTGCCATTCTCTCCTCAGCGTGTCTATCTGTCAAGCTCTTCATGTAAATGAGCTCTCTATACTCTCTATATTGTCTCTATCGTCTGCTCTCTGTCCCAGAACAAGGTGGGATTCCTCCGCGGGGATTGAAGCTGCTTCACTTGTCAGCAAACAGACGGGATCATTGCTTTGTACTGGAGCCCTGTTATCTCTGGCTGTGTGATAAGGAACTCCACAGTTTCCCTATCTGGAGGAAGAAGAAAGACGACCCTGCGGTAAGCTCAGAATATGACAAGAATTTATCATTGCCATCGCTCCTATTTACATTGACTTTGTTCCTGCTCGCACACACTCACGGAAAAACAAACACACGCGCTCTCGTTCGGATGCTCACGTGTCCACACTAAACCTAGACTGATATATCAGGTGTGTTTTTAACAGTTTATCCACCATTGAGACCTCAGCAGAGTTCTTGAGAGACGCTGCAGATCACTGAGAAACCTCAGTTTCTTTGTTTTCATTTTAGAAAATACAACTTCACCTTTAACTTGGCACAAACTATCTGGAAATGTGACTGAAGTTAAAGTGAAAGTGAAGTGAAGTTGTGATGGAATGTAACTAAGTGCATTAACACAGGTTCTACACTTAAGTATTTCCATGTTATGCATTCACTCCACTACATTTCAGAGGGAAATATTGTACCTTTTATTCCACTACATTCATCAGCGAGCTGGAGTTACTGGTTACATTACTGGTTACATGCAAATTAAAGGCTGCACACCCACACAGGTGTTTTCAATTACTCTGCTGATTAGTCCTCTAGTCAGGTGAAAGATGGGTGGAGCTATGCTGGAATCACATAATGTCACCAAACTCTACTAATAAGAATGATCAAGGTTAAGTTGTCCTCCCCTAATAGGTAATAGGTACAACAAAACAAACAGAAGGGTACGGGAGATGACCTTTCAAAGAAAAAATACCTCTTTGGGGGTAAACTGAATTCCAGGTTTTTTGAGACTTTTCAAGACCTAGTTAAGTTAAAAGAAAATACACTCATAGTCTGTTACAAGTTAAAAAAACATGCTAACTTCATGGTCTGTAATGATACATTCATAAGTAAGAATTCGTAAGGGTTGGGTAAAACCATGCAATTGTGTAAAGCAGTTAAAATCTGTGACATGTTAAAAAAATGGTTAAAATGCTGAAAAGTTGTTTATTTTACATTGTTAACATTATTCTTTATTGTTTAATTTAAAAAGCAATAGTGTTAATCTGTAATCTGCAAAGTGGTCTCAATCTGAAAAAGCCAACAGTCCACCACCTATCAGTAGCTTATTTAAACCATATATTTACATTTGTAGGCTACTGTATACAGTCTACAGTTGGTAGATGTATGTGTTCTAATCGAGGGGTGACGCGCTATTCTGTTTATTTAGAAAAAACGTCTTTCCCACTTTGAAATTACACACGAATTCATCGAAAGCCCAGATGTCCCAGTTTTCCACCAGCACTTAAACGCAGCATGCATTTGTGGATCTGGAGAGCATGAAAAGAGTCTCAAAACTCTGTGTGCAAATGTAACCTGATCTGTCAGGCGATCTGTGCACACACATTTAACAATCTGCAAATAAATACAAAAGAATGTCACAAATATTTTTAGACATTTGTACACACAGGAAGCTTTTCGAAAGCGAAAATGATCAGATATTATTTATTCAGGTTCTGATGTGTGCATTTGTAAAACTGTTCAAAGTGCTTGGTGTTTGTGCAGGGATTGGAACTCGCATTTGTGAGTACCCAAAATTATGAACAAATCGTGGTACACATTTATAAAAATTATTTACACATTTGTGATCATTTTGAGTCTAATTTCTGTCCATATTCTGGTTGTCTGTGAAAAGTACTTAACTTAAAGTGATTCCAATGTGTTCTTTTATCACATGCTGTATCTAAATTATTATTGTCATCGTTATTATTCTTATCTACTTTTCATTGCAGAATTTTAATCTTTATTCTAATACCGGCACAAAATATCAGACATCAGCATCATCAGTCTGCAGAATATTGGTATCAGCCTTTATGAAAGCATATTAGTCAAATGTCTACATGCACACATACACATTCAAACTAGCAGACACACAGAACAACCAGGGTAATCCATGTTATACACATATTAATGCACTTTTACTCTCAGTAGAGGCAACTGAGACCATCTCCAAATGTCAGCAAGCTTTTTTCCCAACAGGGCAGCGGTGCTATCTGCCCCCCCATTATTATCCTCCTCTTTCCCACAATCCTCAGGGGCCTCGGCCTGAACACCTGGCAGGGGTTTCTTTGTTAGAGGAATATCAGACAAAAAAGAGTGACCTTCTGCTTCAGTCTCAGTACATCTCAACGCCTACTAGACCAGGGAACAAGGGAATTTTTTTACCTGGACGCCTTCAAAGCCATGACTGTTATGTATATGAGGCCTATTGATACAGACCTGATGCAGGGAAACAACTTCAGCACCTGTTTCTCTTTTGAAGATAAATCTGCTTTTGTTCCGACACTGTCAACTCCTCGCTCCCCCTTTTTCCAAACCTTTAAAGCAGGTAATCTTGACTCCAGATCTGTTTTCCCCTGTCTGATAACGTCAAATAAAAACAGGCAATTTGACCCCTGAGGTGAGAATCAAAGAAAGGTTCAGCTGAGAGAAAAAGTAGGAAAAATGGAAAAACAATGAGAGGAGGGAGCTGGAGTAAAAAAAAAAAAAGCAGCACAAGTTAACTCACTTTCTCCAACCCTGCCTCTCATTCTGACAATTTTCCTGGAATATAAAGACATTTCAGTAATTTCCCTGAAATATTCGGTTCCCTCAGTGCGGTTATTGATGTATCGCAAAGTCTGTTTTCATTGTAGCCTGGAGTAAAAGCACAGCACCCTCTCACTCATACTCTCAGTGGATTTATCACGGAGATACACTGGGCTTTTGAAAAGACTGTAAATCATGGCAGAGTTTTTCCAATATCCTGTGTCTCATGCAGAGCAGGAGAGCTGAGCGTAATCATCGAGTTTATGGAGAAGTTGAGGGATGATTAGGATGTCAAAGGCTTTCTTTTGGATCAGTGTGTACAGTTCGTTTAGTGCAGCCTTTGCTTAACTCAGACATGTGAACCTTTCTTAAAGACGCTGACACCAACAGGCCCACAAATGCACACACGAGGTGATTGGAGTTGGGGTGTTTGTTCTGCTTGGGTTGGTACAGCGGGTTAGCTATCGCTTGGTTGTAAGAGCAGCATCAGGCCCCTCTACACCCTAATGGCTCCTCCTGCAGGCTGACAT
This sequence comes from Oplegnathus fasciatus, assembly GCA_003416845.1. Taxonomy (NCBI): domain Eukaryota; kingdom Metazoa; phylum Chordata; class Actinopteri; order Centrarchiformes; family Oplegnathidae; genus Oplegnathus; species Oplegnathus fasciatus. Next base: position 227,349 of record NTHP01000345.1, on the reverse strand, counting down.
GAAACAGCCTAATTACTGAGAGGAAGGGAGGAAAACTTCACAGCAAGCCACCACAGCTGGTAACGTTAGAATAGGATCCACCAGATTGTCATCCATATTAGAACACACCAGATACCTGGAGGGTCCTATCCCCAATTTGTCCCTTTCTTCATGTTATTATTGTTAATGCTATTTTGCATTGTTAAGTAATTTTGAGTCACTTAAAAGTACTCTATGAGTTTTTAACTGGTTATGAAACAGTCTCAATTTAATAACGATGCCTCTATATGACTTTTCTAATAGTTGTTCTTAATGCCTGCCACCGGGTCGGATTTTTCCACGAAGTCAGACGAAACAGCGGTGGGGTTTGCTCTGGCTGAATTCGAGTTCCTTCAGCTACTAACTGAAGGTCTATCTCCGGAGTTGCCGCCCACTCTCCTCCCGTAGAAGTAGTCTCCTCACGGCGGGGAGTGAAGCGGAGGGAACATGTAACTTAACGTTAGGTGAAACACTACCGCATTTGTCCACAGGGACCCCCAAAATCAACACAAATGGAAAGTTCCATTGACCTGCTTTAAATAAAACACTGAAAAGCAAAACAGTTGCATTTCAGTCCAACATTTTGGTCCAGACTGAAATATCTCAACAACTACTGGACGGACTGACACAAAATTTTGACAATCATAGTTCCTTGATCATGTACCTTAATGACTTTGGTGATCCTTGAACATTTGTCTAGTGCCACCAGCAGGTCAATTCTTTTACTTATCCAGCGAAATATCTTAACACCTTGGCCACTGATTGGCGCAACATTTCGTAGAGACATTCATGTTTCCCAAATTATGTTCCTTAATGACTTTGGTTATCCCCTGACTTTCCCTCTTGCGCTACCGTGAGGTTTACATATGTGGTTTTAAGTGAAATGTATTACGCCGGGGACACACAGGAGGCGGGCGCGCCACGAAGCACCGCGATATGACAATTCTCTGGCGAGCAGCCTGGCTGTTCACACCAGAAGCACATTTCTCTGCGCCGGTCAAGCGATTCTGCCCCTCTGCTCTTTTGTAATCACATGTAGAGCTGATCTTGTGAATTTATAACACAAAGCCTTTCATGTGTTCCTGGATAACACTGTACATGTTTGTCCACTTCTGGAGTGCCTATAGTAATGAGTTTTTATCGGGGTAAATGAATGGCCACAGTATAGACAAAGTGTTTGTTCCCAGTGCTGTGTAGTTAGGTCTGTGGCTTCAATGATATACAATTGACATATTACAATCGTAAAAATGTGTTTGTTTAAACGGAAAACTTCTGTTTTCGCTCCCATTTTTCATGAGTTGAAATAAAAAATCTAAGACTTTTTCTTGTTACACAACAGGTATATTTCTCTCAAATTTTGCTCACAAATTTGTTTAAATCTGTGTCAGTGAGCACTTCTCCTTTGCCAAGATAGGTGGGTGGACACCTCACCAGGGTCTTGATTCATCAAGAGGCAAATGGTGGTCACACCAGATACTGACATTTCTGATCCATGAGACCCCCTGCCCCAAGATAAAACTGCACATTTTAGAATCATACCGTTTAATCAGCATCCTGGGGCCTCATTACAGAAAAATTTCCTAACTGCTTGTCTTATCTTTTAACTTAAGTTTCAAAGACAGGAAAAATCATATCTTCCTATTACGGAAGCAATTCCTAAACTCATGGCTGTGTCCTATTCTATCTCAGACCTCCTATCTTAACTTAAGAAAATCCTAACTAACTGTAAACTCGATTCTTCGATCGGCACTCATCTTGTCAGGCCTGTATCTGTGTTTAGAATGTACACGAGACTGCCGTTATCCTTGATGATAATGTATTATNAGGCACACCTGTGTAATAATCATGGATGGATCATCTTGGCAAAGGAGAAGTGCTCACTAACACAGATTTAAACACATTTGTGAACAAAATTTGAGAGACATATACCTATTGTGTACGTAGAAAAAGTCTTAGATTATTTATTTCAACTCGTGAAATATGGGAGCACAAAAGTGTTGCGTTTATATTTTTGTTCAGTGTAAGATGAGTAACGATTACACCGGCTTAGCATGAACATGGTAGCATTATCATTGTAAGCATGCTAAACATTTAGCTTAAAGCGCCAATGTGCAGCCTTGCAGAGCCGCTAGCATCACTGAAGACTTGTTAAAGTCCTGTTCATCATGTAGTTATTGTTACTGTCACTGAAATCATTTTGAGTCATTGAAAAAGCGTTACTGCGTTTTTAGCCATGCTAGTAGCATGGTTCTATGGATGGCAATGTCGCTCAGTCAGTCCACAACTTTGGTCCAGACTGAAATATCTCAACTCTTTTATGGATTGTCACAAAATTTTGTACAGGCATTCATGGTTCCCACACGATGTATCCAAGTGACTGTGGTGATCCTCTACCACCACCATGAAGTTTACATGTGTGGTTATGAACAACTGTTGGATGGATTGCCATTAAATTTGGTATAGACATTGTAGTCAAAACCATGGTGACTATGATAAGTTTTGATCTAGTGCCATCTTCTAGTCAAAAGTTCTGTTTGTCCAGTACTTAACTTTATAACCAAAAACTTCCAAAATTAATGACATTCCCATCAGCCTCAGCTACCTCACATAGCGACCGCATTAGCATTTTTTTCCCCAGCAAACATGCCCATGCCCCACTGTGGGAAGGTGTGGGTTTACTGTGGGCAGTGTGGGTAGGGGCAAATCCACACTAATCCCATGTGGGCCCCCTGTGGGTTAGCTCACGCGGGGCCCACAGCAGTTTTTCCCTCTGGGGCCCCAATGTGTGTTTTCTGTGGGCCACCCACTCTGGGTGTGCCCACAGAAAGCCCACAGGGGCCCCTCTGTGTGTTAGCCCATGCAGGGCCTGCAGCCATTTTGGCCTTTGGAGCCCCCACGAGAGTTTACTGTGAAACCTTTGTGGGCTTGCCTACAGAAAGCTTGGGCCTCCTTGTACCAACAGCATAGTTCAAATGTTGTTTTAATATTATAGATGTTGTAGGTCAGGGATATTCAAACTTTTTTTTACTTAAGGTCTTGATGTGTGTTGCATAAGAGTCAGAGGTCTGCAACAATGACAGCAAAATGTAAACAGATACAAATAAAAGTCCATAATAATGATGTTTTTTTTTTTAAAAAAAACCCAAACAGAATAAATGTGGTTACGTGGTTGAAGAGAACTTTTATGAGCCTAGAGAGGCTGAATAAATGAATTCAAAATATTTCACATACAATAATAGAACATTGCTGCTATGTTTTGTGAAGTGACACTTTTGGAAACAAGTTAGGATTCACAAACACAGGGAAACTGCCAACTTTCTGTTAATAAACTTTTACTTTGCAAGTTAATGAGGAGCACCTGAATGTACCATTAGTTACAACATTAGTTGTCTGATGGCTTGACCATCTCATTGGGAGGAGGCTCAGGTTCAGCCTGACCTTCAGGTCCTCTGAAGGACCTGCCTCTGTAGGCCTCATCCTTCGGATGATGCAGCCCCTGAATTTAGACACAGCTTTAGTGTACTTAAGTACTGACACAAATCTCCATTACATGTATTTTCAATGTATCACATGCTGTAAAAAGCCCTTCACTGCTACAGTTCATTACCTACATTTGAGATGTAGTTTTGCTTACATACATTAATTTTCCTTTTATTTGTGATTATTAAAATCACACCTAATTGAAAAGTGTCAAGATTTGAACAACTCATTATTTCCTGAAATTAGATTGTGTTTTATAAAACTTTGTAATAAGCTGAGTTCACAAAACTCCAGGAAAGCAAAAGTTACTACCCAGCCAGCACATGACCAACCTTGTTGGAAATGTTGAAATGTGGTTGAAATAAAGTCAGTTGTTGTTTCAACGTTGAAACAACGTTTAATGCTAAATGGTTGTAAAAAGGTTAACAAAATACTTAAAAATCAACAACAAGATCTGTAGATTGAATCAACATAATGTCTTCAACAATATACAAAATAAATGTCCACCTTTAAATGATTATTATGATCATTATTTTTATTTTATAATAATTATTATATTTTGATCAGACCACTTCAAAAATCAACAACAAAACAGCAACAATAATAATAATAGTCCTTATCTTGTTATTATATTATTATTAATGATAATTATATATATATATATACTTATAATAATAATAAAATAAAAATCATTTTAATTATACATTATAATTGACTATATAATTGTATATGTAATCAAAGTTATGTACTCATATTTTCTAGATATAATATAGATATCTTATAAAAAATATATTACATAACATTACCAAGCCCATTTTTATTTTCTGTTCCATCCAGACCCAGACAAACCCGTGGTGAGATAATCTCACTAGTGTAGCGGCTCTGCGCATGGCTCTGCGAAGCACCATCATACCATTTTCTTATTGGTATGGTAGAAAGACGCCGAGAGAGCGCGGCAATATTTGAAAGGCATAACGTTATTTCATTTATATATAAAAAATGATATGACTAAAACGCATGACGCCAATGCCTGATAAATTAAATGCTAACGCCACAGTTTGATATTTTTTAGAATAAGCTGCAGAACGTGCAGGGAGGGGATAGATTGACAATGGGGCTCGACAACTAGATTGTACATGAATTCATCATTAATAATTATTAATCGATTGCATTTGTCAGAGTTAAACTGAAGTGGTAAGTGCTGCTACTCCATAGCCTGTTTTGTGTGTAAGTGAATTTATTGTACTTCAGTTAATTGTTCCTGATTAAGTGTTTGTTCTTAGATGAGATTTTGGTGTTTTATTGTGGCTCCCATGTCATGGCAGTATTTGCGCTACAACGCCAGAGGTGCATTTTGCACTGTGTGTGTAGGAGGGTTTATGTTTGATTATTTGATGCGTATGTATGCCACATAGGCTACCTCAGACAAATGGAGAGACGTTCATCCGAGCTGATGGCCTCCCAGTAATTTGTGTCTCTCCTTGATATGGAAGGTCGAATTTTCCAGAGCAACACTTCAAACTGTGTTCCGCTCATACAAAAGTGCTCCTTGAACCGGGCTCTGTCCAACTTCAGCTTTTGAACCAAACGATGGTACTCCCCGAGATGTTTCCTCGCCCGCAAAATCTCATTAACCCACATAGACCGGCAGGTCCGTCCTCCCTCCCTATGTGCTTCAGCCTTCTCTTTATCCAGAGGGCTAGAGCAAGTACTCTATCATGTGCTGACATTTTTATATTCAGTAGGCTATTTGTTGATAACACAAACTAAAAATTAGGTACTTGCAACCATAGACTGTATATATATATTGCAACAGCGTCTCAGCTGAAAAAATGCTGCACCTCCAAAGCACTCTCAAGCGCTCCCAGCTGGGCGTTTTCAGCTGGGAAAGAAACGCTTTGGTGGACACGGGCCCTAAAGGAGTAAAAAAAACTAAATTCTAGAACAAGAGCTTGGCAAGCTTATAAGATTGACAGCAGCACCAGTAGCAACAACATACTGTACTAGGAATAATTATATTTTTTTCCTGTGGACTGCGGCTTAAGCCATTATGGTTACTATACTTTTCACATGGACAACCTGTGTTTTGTTTTTTACATTTCAGTTGTTGTTTTCTTTCTCTCTTGACTAAAAGCAGCCAGGCCATGGAAACAGAAGTGGAAGCTTCAATGAAAATGTGGCTCTGCAATGCCAGAGACTAGAGGGAGCAAATGATAAATGTTGTCTAAGGCAGACATCCGCTGGCATCCCTGAGGGGATTGTTGTTTAGTGTGGTTATTGTGTTTTGATTGCCTATGTGGCCATTGTTCTGTTTTATTTAAAGAAATTGGTTCTCAGCATTCTATTCAGTATCCAATTCATTTTCTCAGATTTGTATTCAATATTGAATATTGAATGTAATTCTAACCTGGCTGTGAGTGTAAGTAAGGTGTCTCTTGCTTGCAATAAAAGTAGTATAGAAACATATGACTCTTAGTTTATTACTGCTTCTCTCAACAAGTGCAATTATTCTGCATATACATTAACAGTAATGTTGTGGGTCCAGTTTTGGCAAATCTTTACTTCAGGTACAAAATAGGACCAAACAAATTTGTTTAATTTTTAAGGACCCACAGAGCATGCCCAATGGGACACTGGAGCAATGTGCGCATGTGCCACAGTGTGCCCACAGTATGCCCAGTGGGTGCGCTGCGGGCCCACTCTGCTTAGTGTGGGCAACCGACACTTTTGGGCTGCCCCACTAGGGCCCCAAAGTGTGGGGCCCACACATGCCCCACATTTAACAGTGGGCATGCTGTGGGCCCACAATGGGGCTGCATTAGTTTAATACACCACTGTGCAGCCTCACAGAGCAGCTAGCAGTGCTGAAGACTTTTAGTCTTGTTAAAGTCATGTTCAGAGTCCAGGGGTGTTGTAGTGTAGGTGTGTTGTTATGCTAGGTTAGAAAATAATTAGTTTGTAAAATCAAAAGTGCCAGAAATAGTTGTGTAACAAATGGGGAAAAAAGAGCTGTTTAACCCTGCTTACTTCACCTCCACATACCTGTCCAACCCAGTGTGTGAAGTAGGTGTGAATGTCAGATTGTAGGTTTATGAAATTTAGAAAAAACGTCGGACACAGCCCCCCCAGTTTCTGAGCTGAGGAAACATGAAAACAGGCCTCCTCCACCTAGTATTCTTCTTGGTGTCATAGGTGATGATTGAGAGGGATTATTTTTGTATGAGTCTATACATTATTTTTTAGGAAAATCCTACTCGTTATACCTTTAACTTCATTTTGTGTTCATGTAGGACCCCATTACTCATAGCAAGAAGTGGATCAAGCATACTGAGTTGACTTGTAATGTATTATAACTAGATCAATAACTAAATAACTAAAAACTATATAACTAAAATCACCTTTCCCAGAGTTTGATGGCCACTATGGTAGGCCTTCGTCGATATAATCTTTGCACTATTTGTCATACATATAATTAGGAATAGAAATGCATCCAGTGACATATGCAGATTTATGGAAGTGGAATGGTCATAATCAAATATTTAAATAGGTGGGTCATATCCTTATTAATGATTATAAACAGTCTGAGAGCCCATCAATAGATGATATCACTGATGTAATCTAATTAAAACAACACCTCAGATCCCTTGTCACAGGAGATGTGAAACATCAGATGTGATTTTTGACAGACAAAGGTTTTGATTGAAGCAGGACTTTGATGTTTAAGCCATGATACTCTCTTATGTTTACTCTTGAAAACTGTTTTGTCAGTGATTAGATGAAATGCACTGTCATTCCTCACTGACAGGGAGATAGTGTAATTGAGCTGTAGCAAAGCTTCTAATATATAACTCCCCAACTCAGTTGACAGCGCTGACAATGTAATTAAAATCATTTCACAGTGCTGGAGTTTATGTGCATTTTTTTGCATGTGAGAGTTGGTGCAGGAGTTGGACTGTGTTTCACTATGAGCTGAAGTTTTGCAACAGGAGAACAAGACACTGATGGTGTATGAGTTGTGCTTATCCATCCCATCTCTGGGAATTACATCCATATTGGCCGTTTCTGCACTTAAAGATTTATATCCACTGCCAACTTCCATTGTCAATGCAGGAACTAGTGTGTTCTTAATGTAGTGAGGTGGGGAGTAAGCATGTGGAGGTCAGGATGGTGGATGGGTGTGTAGAGCATCTTTCATGCAGGAGACTGGAGTTTGCATTCCATCACAGACTGCAATTAATGCTCACCTAAAACCACATTCTTTCCCTGACCTTACAAATCCACACGTTGTGCAGAACGTTGGCACTGGATGTAAAAAAAGGGGGGGGAGGTGATACAGGCTTTGACGTTCTTGTCTGGTGATAGGGCTGGCTCACCACACCCACAAGTTAGCTCGTAGCTTTGGTTTACATCACGCAACAAGCGCTAGGTAGCAGGAAAATGCCATTACAGTCATTTGTATAAATTGATGCACATTTTGTCCCTTAAATAAATCAGGTGCAATTTGGCGCTCAGTGTTTTGTGCAAAGATATTTCAACATGTAGGAGGAAGAGGGGATTGAACCCCTAATCCTACAATTAATGGCTCACCCTGAACAATTTATCTTACATTGTAATCAGATGACATATGTAATTTAATGAAAATCCGCAACATGCAATTGTAAACGTAAAATTTCAGGAAACAAGAATAAAAAGAATGTTGTGAGTGAACACATTCTGGGCTTTAGCAGAATCATCCAATAGTGACGTTCTTGTTTGGCGATAGGGTTGTTCTACGATGTTTTTAGGTAAGAACAAAAAAGACTGTGATATGCAACTGACACACACACACACACTAATCCTTAACATGTTTTGTGGCGAGTCCCAGGCCATGAAATAACAAAACACAACTGAAGTTGAGAAAATATATCAAATATTACAACCAAGTTATATTTTCCGTTTTTAACCTTGCTGTTGAAAAAATAGAGAAACAATAAGAAAACATTTGTGAATGGAGCCTAATGGCTAATGCTGGCACAAAGTGATTCTGCCACTGATCAGATGTCGAGGGCCTAACAGCAGCTTTCCATAGATGACAACATGATGACGTCACACAAATAAGGACCTTTCTGGACCATCTGGACCTTTTGTCCATTAGATAATGCACACTCACATTAGAGGCCCTGCAGTGTGAGGAGGATTTAAAAAGTAAAGCCTTTATAAGTGAGAGTGTACGTTGTGCGTGTTTCTGTGGGCAGAGCCAACGGGAGGTTCATAGTATGTCCACATAAGAAAATGAAATCCCTGTCGAGACAACAGCTCCCAGTGGGCGTCATGGTGTCTGGAGATACTGCTGCTTTCCTGCAACAAAGAGAGAGAGGAGGAGGAGGAGGAGGAGGAAGGAGAGGTCCCCTGAGTTCAGGATATTTTCAATTTTAGAGATGTGATTTCAGCCCAACAGCCTGAAGCTTTCAGTCAAAATGACAAGGCTGTGTTTGTGTGTGTGTATCAGTGCGCATCACAGACACACACACACACACACACAGGCAAACGAGTCATTTAATCAATCTCTTTGCCTGGTCGTCAAGCCTGCACACTCATATACATCAGGTGTGGCGTGTGCATACTTCATATCGCCCACCGCGATAGATTTATCATCAGAGGTGAGCCCATGCTTTATATCCCTTCCCAGCCATCGATCGGCCAGACGCCTGTTGCCCTGAACTTCCACTGGGAGCCACTCCATCTGAAGATGGAAGTCCAGAGCTTGTCACCCTGACACACTGGCTCTGAGAGAGATCAGCCAGCACCATAGAAGCCATTTTCTACAACCGCTCTCAAACTTCCTCCTCCCACTAGCTGCTGTGATGTATTAGCTGAAATAACACAATCTTCCTTTAACAAATGAAAAGTTGAATTCATAAGCAATAAAACATACTGCTCAGTTCAGAACACTGAGGGGTTTTGCTGCTACAGTCTTACTTGGTCTGGTATGACCAGTAAAAAAAACTAGATCCCGCATTCCAAGATGGCGCTCCATTAATTTCTATGAAAGTTGTTCACTACGTGTATACTCCAGACAAGGCTCCAAGGTTCTTTCTGTTTTTGGGCCCATTAAGCATGCCCACAAGTGTCCTTTTCCGGCTGAGCCCGTTGAAGGTTTGAGACTTCTGCTGACGCAGCATTCTTGTATGATGATCCTGTAGTAACATCAGCAAGCTCCTTGTTCTTGGTGTGTGCTGGGGGTGGAGGTGGTGAGGATGTTATTGTGGATGAGTGTGTGGTGCTCACTCTTTGTTTAGTAGACTCCTTTGGATTCCTTCTTAAGTTTTAATTAGTCTCTTCCTTTGCAGAGAAGATTTCCCACAAGTGACCATATGGGTACTAGAATTTAATTTGGACAAGTAGCGAGCATGTACAGCATCATAAGTGTTAGGGATGGGGCACTGTTCAGTGCTGCAGTGATAAAAGGCTAGTGTATTTTTGTACATGAATGTTTAGGGTTTACGCTGTTTCTCACCCAGTGCATGGTAGGATAGACTTGAGCCCCCCATAACCCTGCACATGGCAAGCAAAACATAAGGATGGATAGATGGATGTTGCATGGATCAGTGTTATTCCTGGTGCATCACATTATTGTGGCGAACATGGCTCCATGTTAGTGAAGGTGACACATACTGTACAATGTGTCACATTCACTAACATGGTCTTCTTCATGTTGGCAACATGCAGTGAATCTAGAGGCCTTGCCCTACTGCTGCTCTTAAAGGAAATGAGCAGACACATTAAAGGCTATGTTATTAATTGCTTACACATAGAAACGCCATTATCAAGGAATGATTCCAGGTCAAGTCAACTTTATTTAAATAGCCCAGTGTCAAAGAGCTTTTTTCTTTTTTTTTCTAATTTCAAAGTATTTCTTACACAATTCCTCAGCAAAAAGGAATAAAACCAAGAAAGGTCTATGACCTGTTATTTTCACCGTGCTGACTGGAACCTAAAAAAAGATTGCTATTCGCTGAAAATGCCATATTTGAATAATAACAGCCCAAATGTGCAGATGTCAGTGTGTGTGTAAGACCCATGTAACTTTATGCAATCTGATCCTTTCCCTAAAGAGATGTGTATAGTGCAAGACAAATGTAATATTTGTTATGTCACTGAAGCTTGGGCCTTACTGTCAAGAAGAGGTTTTGTCTGTGACAGATCATTTATTTATTTTGTTCTAAACAGAATTTCACCTGAAGGCTACATGATATCAGTGCTGACAAGCTGAACATGAATGTGCCTTTTCCGATAGAGGGGACCAGCATAAACTGTTTGAACTAGTCATGCCCTGAGCACTGTGATGTGGCAAACCTACTATCAGTCAAATGTGAATTACTCATGAAACATTGATTGTCTCTCTCCTCTTTGCTCATCGACGGGGGATATTTGGGTTTTAGCTTGAATGAGTTGGTGTTATGGAGCTACAAGCGGCTTTTGAAAGGTGTTTGTTGTTTTCATTTTTTCCTAAGCCCCCCCTACGTGTCCCTTTAGTGCATCTGTCCCTCCCATCCACCCCAGTCTCACTGAATAGCGTCCCCCCTTGACAGTAATCGAAGGTCTGTGTCAATGAATACCAATTCCCTCCTCAGAGAGCCTGAGACAACATGCTTGTTTTATGTGCGTTTCAATCCACTGCAGGGGGGGATAAAATAAAAAATGCTGAAAGGCAGACTGTGTTCACATCCTTACACAGTAAAGACTGGACTGGGGAGCAGTTGTATCCCAGGTAGGCAGTACAGCCCCAATGATAAATCACCATTTTCGATATTATTGGCCAATTATTACATACATACCACCATCGGTGTATATGTCGGCAGATAAGAAGGAACTGCACCACAGAAATGCCTAGATATATTTGAGGTAATTTAGAAACAGTGTCTCCTTTACATAGTTTGTCCACCAGACAGCACCGACAAGTTTGTTAACTATAATATGTTCTGCTCAGTACATGTCTTGGTCACGATTCTTTGATAACCAAATTTCTCTGATCCTCACGAGACATTTTCTTTAGTGTCAGAACTTATCCACTGTTCATCACCTGCACATCCAGGATTACAGTGCAAACAGGAACTGCTAGCACCTTTCATGGTGCTGATTCACCAAAGTGTAAACAAATAGAGGGGAAAAAAAGGGTGTAGCCCACAGCTACCTTACCATCTCCATGGCAACATTATACTTCCTTGAGCGTGAAATTTGATTCTTGACCTTGGAAACAGTAGTTTGGCAAAATAATCTTATCTCAAGAGCCACAGACCTTTCCTAGAGCTTTCAACCACTTCTTATGGTCTTCGTCAGAGAATGGAGTTGTTGGCTCAGTTGTCATCACAATAACAAGAAAACGTATAAAGACCATGTTATAAGACCATTTTATAATTTCATAAAAATCACTCAGAATTCACTCAAGATCAACTTACTATCTTTCTCCAGAGCATTCAAGGATGATGAAGACCTTGTTATAGACCTGTATAGTACCACCTGTCATCATGTGACCGAAGTTCAACTTCACATGACAACTGATGACAACTAAGCCAACAGCTCCATTGACTGAAGAAGACTGTGAGATGCAGTTGAAAGCTCTGAAGCTAATAAGTGGACCTGGAGTTAATATTATTTTGTTAAATAACACTTATGGAATCCTGATGGGCAGAATCCTCAAATATATTAACTTAGTAAGAAAAGAACAACAATAGGAGTGATAAAATCCAGTTAGATGTTTTTGCATTTTTTCAGCAAAGGCTCAGAGTGTCCAGTCAACATGATTCTTACATCCCTGGAACACTGACACTCTTCTCTATCCATTCATATAGACATACAGCAGTTGTGTGTTGAAATGTGGACATACAGACAAATAATCGCAAATTTGAGCATTGACCATGTAATTATATCGTCCACGGTTTGAGTCAGAACAGGCACCTTTGTTGCATGTCATCCCCTTTCTTTCTCGCCCCTCATTTGCTGCCTGTCTCTCTTGTATCTCAGGTATATTTCTGAATAGCTTATCCTGCAAGTAAGATCTTATTACCTTATTATATGACATGTCTTGCGAAGACATGGAGGGACTCTGCTGAAAGCCTGTAAATAAAGGTGAACACCAAGCAAAAACAGCAAAGGGTTCATAGAGTTCTAAACTCAATACCAGTATTGGCCTAAAAAATCCAGTATCTGTCAGACTCTAGGAGGCAAAGCCGGCTTCTCAGGCATCTTTTTATGTAACCTAGTGGTTACGTTAGAGCGTGGGGCTGGATCGTATATCTACTCTGGCTACAGGCAGTCTGCCTTGGGAGTACAAACCAAAAACAAGGACACAAGGATTGGGGGAGAGAAGTCCCTGCAAAGGTTTTCCCCCAAAATACCAGGTAGTTCAAAGAAAAACGAGTGGCAGAGCAAATATCCCATATCCCAGGTTCCCTAGCCTTTAGCTTGAGGCAACAGCAGTGCTGAGATCTGGGGAACTGGAGAGCTTTATCGATTTGGATGTTCCTTAAAGGTTACATCGCCTCACATCTGCCTTCCCTGCAGACACACAGAAAGAGAGACAGAGAGACTTCCAGGAGGGCCTGCCATAAAGCATCGCAGGCGGGAGTATTTTGGAGGTATCTTTTTATTTCATGCATGACAGCTCTCACATTTGTTTCCCTCCCTTTCCTGTTGGCCTCCCCCCCTTCCTCTAAGCCCCCACCATTTTCCCTTTCTTTTTCATCTTCGGGGTTCGCATTCAAATGACGTTGCATCCTGATCCATCCGGATGGGACCGAGGCACGGAAACAATGTTCATTTTGAACCTTTCCTTTCTAAGTATGAGCGAGGCACTTAGGCCTTATGTAAGCAATTTATTCTGCAGTGCTGATACAGCTGAGTGATGTGTTATAGCTCGTACACAGAAATTACAAGGCTTTGAAATTTGGGCCTCCTGATTTATATGTATTAAATGTCATGACCACCTATAAATTGCTCATCCCCTCCTAATTATGCGGATGGTAATAATCTTCTCTAAGTTATGGTCTCTCCTGAGTTGTGTTCTCAGAAGCCTACAGTTGAGAAAAAAGCTGACAGATATATGTGAGGGTATGCAGCATGCTGCAGAGCTGGGAATAGGGGAGGAGAGAGTGTGTGTCAAAACAGGGAAAAAAAAAAACCCAAGGTAATTAAGCGTAGCAAATTTGGCTGGAAACTCAAGTCAAACCTTTTGACCTGGAGGGCTGCCACGTCAGCCGCAATTCACTCTCCAGTCAGTCGAGGAGGTAGGCTGAGGAGGTCGCCGGGGGTTACGATGAGAGATAAGGAGTTGGACTACAAGAGGCATGCTTGACCCCTGACCCCAGTGAGTCAGAGGAAGAGAGGCCACTCGACAGCCTTGAGTTGCTTCCAAGGGTTCAAGTGTCATTCTCAACAAATGGAGGAGAGGAAGGAGAAGGTAACGTCTCAACGAGAAAGCTTGGTTTCCTGTCGCTCTTGTGTGGTAGAAACCTCTGTCACCAGATCCTCGTTACCAGAGCTTGTTGAGAGAATTAGTCCAATGTGGCTACACTGATTTCTCCACATATGGTAGAGTTCCAGTCCTAGTTTCACTGTGCTTATTAAAGCCAGCACAAGGCCCCTGATAGGTAAGCTTTTCTCCTCTCGGTGCCCTCTGTTTGCCTGTCAAGCTTGTGCTAACGGACCTCCCTCCTCTGTCTGCCTGTCAAATTTCACTCAAGGACCCCCCTTCAACTGTGCCTGTCACATTTTTATTTTGAATGTCACTCCAGCGCCCTGGGTTAAATGCTTCAACAGATCCACAGTCCCAACAATCTGCTTGTCACATGAATCCACTACTGGCATGTGGTTCCTCTTTGTTTCTTCCTCTGTGTGCCATGAAAACAGATAGCAGGGGGTGTGCATAGATAAACCACACAGTCACACTGCTCCAACAGGCGGTAATCCCACTGCTCATCTTGCCCTGGCGTTCCGTCTGCTGTACATCCTGCAGGTCAATCTCAGGCCGCTTCCCACTGGCTCCCCTTCCGCTCTCCTCCGCCGCTTGATGCTACTGCTTTGCAATAAAGCAGCTAAACTGCAGTGTGAGCCCTCGCAGCAGCAGCGTTGGCTTCGGGGGTAATTGCGCTGGGGTTCTCAGAACGCTCCAATTCCCTTAATTATTAATGAGTGTTATTGTAAATTATGGATTATTAGCTGCCCTCCACAACACCACACGCCTCATGGTGCTGGCAAATGGCAGGAACAGGTGAGGGAAAGAAAAACCGAGAGAGGGAGCTAAAACTACAGCATGATGGAGGGAAAGTATGGAGAAGCAAGTGTAAAAAAGAAAGAGGGTTTTGGAGAGGAGCTGGGTGCAGGAGGGTGAGGCAAGCTGCCAAGGCTGCCCCAACTCCATTTAATCACTCGGCTGTTCCACTGTGCACCTCCTATCCCAATAGCTGAGCTCGCTGCAAAATTACTTACAAATCGCTTGTGTGATTTTTCATTTAGATGCAGTTAAGAAGAGAGAGACTGATCAGATCAGAATGGGGATGGCGTGCACACTTGTGTTTTTTTTTTTTTTACTGTCAACACGCCTCCTTCATCTTTTGATGTGGAGATTTGGGGGGCTGAATGTGGGACTAATTGAGTGGGTCAATTGCAATGCGAGATGGCATGCGGCACGCAAAGCCCTCATCATTAAATCATTACAAAACATTGAATATGGATTTGTGTCATTTAATTCACAAGAGGAAGGAGGCTTGCAGAGACACTAAGTGAATACAGTTCACGCTGATTGCAAATATGGCTCCATAAAGAGAAATGACGGCTTTGTTGGTGTGTGTTCGCATGGTTGTTAATTGAATTATCTGAGTTTTGCATCTTTGTCTCATCATCCGGTGTTTATTGGCTGTTTAGTTGGATGTCTGCAAATTTTCTTCTACTAAGTTCTGATCATATCACATATCTTTTTAGTGGCCTTGATCATCTGTATGCACAAATCCACTCCTCACTTGCTCCTCTGTCCAACCATTTTAAGCATTTTGTCAAAAACCTAGGTGTGATGTCAGATTTCAGTCTTTGTTTGAGTTGCCTTTTAGCAATTTTGCTGCAATTGTGCTACTATCTCATGAATATTACCTAAATCATCCAATTTGGAGTTTAAAAGACACTGAACTCATCATGCATGCTTTCATTACCTTTCATTATGCTTATACTTTTAACAGACATTAATCAGAAAAACATTCACAGACTCCAAATTGTACAGAATGTGGCAGCCAGACTCCTGACACAAGCCAAGAAGAGAGAACATGTTACTCCCCTTTTAGTATCTTTACACTGGTTGCCAGTTTGCTTTAGAATTTTAAGATTCTGCTCATTACTTTCAAGGTACGTCATGGCTTAGCGCCAGATTATACCTCTGTCAGTTGCTTACCCCTTTTCAAGCTGCACACAGTCTGAGGTCCTCCTGACCGTTGCTGTCAAAGTTTAAGACTTAACAGGACTTTGCCCCATTTATGACCTCAGCACTCTGCATGTTACTTTGTAATTCGGTCACATAGCATTCGCAAGTCAATCCCTTTGGCAAGAATCAGAAATACCTGACTGTGCTCCCCTGTCCTGCTTTACTGGATGTGCATTAAAGGATAAAGCTGGCATTGTTCTATGTTTTTCTTAGTAGACGCAACCCGCTGCTGGATAAAAGGTAAAAAAATAACTTCTGTCAGCTGTCATCGTGGAAAGTATGATACATGCTTTTCTTCTGTGGTCTGATAATGGAGCACTACATGACCAAATCACAATAATGTGCTGAGGTCACAAATGGATCTGAAGGGGGCCAAGCTTTTGTGTTAGGGACCCCCAACTCTGGAATAACCTTTAAATCGCGTTTGAAAACCCACTTCTATCGAAAGGCTTTTTTATTATTTCATTTTAGTTGGCTAGTATGCGCACGTGTGAATATATACAATATGTGTGTATGTAAGTATACAAAAATCCAAAATGCAGTATTTTCTATCCTTTGCTGACGTGGAGAAAGATATCCATGCTTTTCTTTAATCCTGTTCGGACTTCTGTCGTTCCATTTATTGCTGCTTGATTCAGAATTCTCTATGTTGACTGCAGCTGGTCCAAAATGTGGCAGCAAGGATTTTTACCAATTCAAGGAAGAGTGATCACACCACCACCATCACATTTCACATTCAGTTTCAGAATTTATTTCAAAATATTACTGATCATGTTCAAGGCTAAACCAGGTCTGGCCCCAAACTGCATCCTGTGAACTTCTTACCTCTTACGAGCCAAATCACAGCGTGGCTATCCCTAGATACAGGCCTTCGTCGTCAAGGCTCTCCTGCATTGGAATGCCTTGGTGGATTAACTCTGGTTTGCTATTTAAGTGTTAACTTTCAAGTCCTTTCTTATATTCTGCAGAGAGGCATTTTCTTGTTCACAACCTTCAGCTTGCTAGTATCTTCAGGTGTTGATTTTTATTATATTTTCTTCTGTCTGTATAGATGTCTTTCTCTTCTCGTTTTATTCATTACTGTCTCTTGAGTGTATCTTCATCTGCTCTGTGAAGCACTTTGTAACTGATATATATAATTATATATGTATCTGTATTAGGACTTTTACTATCGTAGCTGTTTATGATCTTTTTCTTGGTTTTCTGTAGTCCTTTCTCCTCATTTTTTTATTGCTACCTGGTCTAAACTATTATGTTCATGTAGTTTGTCTTAATGTTGTATTGTTTTTATGTTTGCCTTTTGTAATGAGCTTTGTAATTGCTGTTTCCAGTAAGTGCTATAAAAATGAACTTTATTATTATTATTATTATTATTTAGTTCTTGTGGGGCTTCTGCACAGCTCCAGGCTGTGATGTGCATCTCTACGTTGAAGCCTGAAGCAGGACACACCCAGGCTGGCAGGCAGCAGCACAGCATAGATCCTATACTGGATTAATATCTTTGCAGCCTTCAGCCTCATCTAATAAAACGTTTAAATTCAGGCTGGTGGTGAGAAGAAATAGAACCAGAAATGGAAATATGGAAAAAGTATAAAATATGGATAGAGCTGAAGGGAAGATAAAAATCAGCTTGAAACACAGGTATAGACTAATAATTTTCCGGATGAGATTAGGAATTTGAAATAATATTAGTCACGCAGGACCCCTGAGACGTAGCGTTCATTTTCCACATCCCCGTCTATCTCTGAGCCTTTGTCTCCCAGTCTCATTAGCAGCACGGTTTTATATCTTATTACATCAGCTGCTTATTGCTGAGAATCAAAGGCAAATCTGTACCACTGCTTTCTCTTTCATGTTTGTCCCTTTTGTCCCACTCCCCTCCTCCCCCCCGTCTCTCTAAAGGATGGTAAGAATTTTAATGACAGCTGAGAGGATTCCAGAGATTTAATAGGAAATTGCGACTGTCACTCAAAGGATCTGGGATTATTCGGCAGAAAAGAAGGGAGAAAGAGACGGGGAAAGGAGTGTGATTGAGGGATAGAAGGAGGAAGAAAGAAAAATCCTGGTTTTATTCAAACAAAGAAATGAATTGTTTTTTGTATTTAATAGCCATGCAGGCTCCAGGAGGCAGCCGTTCACACACACAGTCTTGCACAAATACAGCACACACTGGAGGTCTGCAGCCAGTAGATTCAGTAGATTACAGTATTTTCAACGAGGTAAAGCTGTTCTCTTGCACATTCACTGGCTTCCTTTGGGAGATGTGTGTGTATATCATATGTATATATACATTACTTTAAGCCTCCCAGTGGACAACTACACTCCCTCTAAATGTTACTGTTAGTGGATGAGGACTGGGTCAAGCCTGACAGCCAGTATGTCCTGTTCATTAAGCTGAAACAGTCAGCCTCCTGTGGAGAGTTATGTTTATCGTCAACAGCAACAAGCACACATACTGTGATTATTACCATGGAGACCTATGCTATGGACTGACGTGCGCAACAGCACACAGTGGATATTGCCACTGAAAATGAGAATATCAAGAAACATGGGTACAAAATTCCCTAAAATGTTGCATGTTGCAGTTTGGTGAGAGAGGAATGTTGGTGTATGAGGGGATAATAAGCTGAGAGTCAGTGTCGGTGCACATGTCCGCTGCTGGACGGTTGGAGGGTCATTCAGCCGGAATACTGAGCTGTGTGTTTGTATGAGTGGAGCTGGAGCCAGGCTCACACACAGAGTGCTACTCCCACCTACTGGACAAACGAAGAACAGAAACACACCCACACATTTTTTGTGTTCTATGTGTTTGTGAGCATGTGTGTGTGTGTGTGTGTCAACCTTAGAGTGAAAGAGAAAGTGAACAATGCCATACTAGTATACCTTTACTGGCTTTTATATCATTTGAACCACTGATCTCATTTATTTTTTCAGTACCTCATGAATGATACTGATGATCATTGTCATACTATACTATATAGTAATATAGTTCAGTAGACTAACCAAATGAATAATCACCATCAGAACAAAAAATCTATGTAGCACAACACTTGTGCATGTAATAACAGATTTATGAGCACTGTAGCTTTTCGGGGGGTCTCTGACAAAGACTGTTGCCTCCTTTTACCAAATATTATAAAGACAAATCCAGAAAGACAACTCACCACTTGATTTGAGATTCTTCACAACTACTGTCACACTACTGAATAATGAAGGGTGTTTCTCATCATGTAGTTTTTGTGGTTGATCAGAGGTGTGTGGTCAGGAAGAACAGTAAGGATTTCACTTAGCGCTCGCATCGGCAGGAGGTCGTGGTGGGGAAGAGTGGGTAGGAGATGTCCGTCCTTCTTTGGTAACATATTTGCGGACCGATAGTCTGCGCGGCATGGAGCGATACCATCACTGATCACTGATCTGTCTGACATCAAATCCACACACAATTTACACATAAGTGCACAAAACAAGAGCACATGAAAGCAGCCCACAGTCAAGATACACAGAAATACCCTGCACCTGTCCAGACCAAATCATGTTATTCGGCAAAGACTAAGGCATCAGTATGCCTGAAACAAGCTAGTTAGTACAATGTGTCATCTGTGTTTCAACCTGTTCTGATTGGCCGCACTTGAAGTTGGGGCGCCTGCCATCAGCCTCTTCCTGGCTGTATCCTACTGCCTCCCTGCCTACTACCTCTGTCAAAGACCTGGAGAGTGTCTTTGTAGTCTCAATGTAATGAATTGTTCAAATGGGGATAACAGCGCACACTTGGTTGTTCAAGTTCAAACCTTGGCCAATCGCTGCGTAGGGAGGGCCTGATAGTCTGATTATCAGTTTTGGAACATTACATAAATTGTTGGACACAGCCCCCTGATTCCACTGTTGGAAGAGGGGGTTTCAGATGCTGTTAGACTGACAAGCATTTAGCTTGAAGCATGCTGAGGTAACATACAGTTTTCCCCTTTAAGATTGTTAAAATCTTCTAATTCCACACTGTCTGACAGTATCATATATATTCTTTACCATTTTATTCCAGCTGTTTATTGAATCTATATGATGTTTACACTGAGTGACATATTCAAACCCAAAACTTAGTGATTTTTAGAATTTCATCATACCATCAAAGTATTCTACATGTCAGATGTAATCAAACGCCTTTATTATCTCTGCCCTGGTGAAGACCCTGTGATGTCCAAACCAGTCTTTGTTTTAAACTATTAATATACCCAATTAAATAATGTCTTTTAGAATACCTTTGCTCCTTGTGGTGCGTAAGAGTGCCTGAAGAACATTTTCATCTTCAAGAACACTATAAGGCTCTCTAGATTTACTGCATGTGAAACTGACTGAGCACTTCATCTCTGCAGTGCTTTAAAAATGTTTGACAGGAGCAGCTGCAGTGATGATGGTGGTCAAGAGTAAGTAATGTAGAGTAAGTAATGGAGTTACCACCGCAAACTTAAAAGTTCATCAAAAGGACATCAGCTGAAGTGAGACATCACAGAGCTGCTAATGATGTTTGATTGACAGGCGATGTCAGGGAAGAAAGCAAAGAAAGCAATGACTGCTCAGCAACAAAGACAGAGAGAATTACTGACCACTTAACAAACATGACAAAAAGACAAAAAAGTAAAATAAATACAACTTACAGACTTTTATCTGTGGACCCCCAATTTTATACGTGTATGGAACATGCTTCTTATCTTATCTCAAGTCTTATTTTCTTAAAAAATATATTGAAAAATCTACATTTTCTTTTTAATGATCAGACATAAAACAAACATAAAAACAAAGAATACTAAAAAGAGAAACAACAAAAAAATACAACTATATTGAAAATAACTGATAATAACAACAATAATGATAATGATGACAGCGACAACAGTAATAGCAACAATGATAATAATTACCTAAATAAACTATAAATAGCACTACAAAGAATAACAGATAATGACAAAGAAAAAACATAAGGAGGGCTACGCTATTTAGGGTGTGTAATAGGAGAACAGGATTGAGGGGGCAGTGTGGCTGCATAGGCTGAACTGACAGAGCTGATTCATCTCAGGAGCATTTATACAACACATATTCTTTCCCCATTTCATGAAGTACTTTTCAATTCTATGTATTAGTGCATATGATCGTCTTTCAAAGGCTTCAATTTTGCTTAGCAAGAGGTGCCCGGCCCCTATAGAAGGGGCATGGGTCCATTGTTAGATAAAAAGCCCCCAACCCAGCATTGCCGCAGATTGGATCCAGTCTGAAATTGGCAGATCTTCAGCGGAACAGGGTTCTCCTAATGCATGTAACCTTGGCCAGAAAAGTCTCTCTAGACCCACTACCCTCTCAGTGTTTTCATGCCGACACAGACCGTTAGAAGTTGAAAGCTTTTGATGTGGACCTGGTCCTGATGTGGTCTTGACATGAAAACGGCAGTGAAATCTCCCTTTTTTGCATTTTCACAAATAGAATAAAGGTTTAACAAATCTTAAACTGTGTTTAAAATAATTGGGATAATCTAGATTCTAGATTTGACCAGTGTAAATCTAGTGGTTTTTGATCTGGACCTGGTCTAATGTGGTCTGGATGGAGAAAAATCAGTGAAATCACCCTTTTTTAGTTTCCATAAACAGAATAAAGGTTTCACAAAATCTGAAATTGTGTTTTAAAGAGTCTCTGGAGTCTCCTTGGTAATCTAGTCCAGATTTGACCAGTCTAAGTATAGTGGTTTTAGATCAGGACCTGGTCTGATGTGGTCTAGACGTGAAAAATTGCATTTTCGCAAATAGAATAAAGGTTTCAAGGTCAATAAGAAAACAATGTTACAGTAAAAATGAATAAACTCAGGATTATGATACCCTGTGATGTCCACTGTCATATTGGAGTATTGGTTTCTTGAGACTTTTTAATACTGAGCTGGTAGGACCACAGCAAATGGGCAGAAATAGCAGTAAGACTGAAATTCAGTTTACCATGAGTAAGGACAATGTTTCAACAGCTTAATTAAAAATATCCACCAAGTTTGGTGATGTTTGGACAAAGTGTCATTGATTTATGGCCAAATTTGGACCAGGCCCATGTACATGTTTGGAACTGGTGGCACCCCCTATTGAGCGATTTCAGAATAGTTTTACAGCAGGGGAAAAAATGGCACAAATTAGTTAAAAACAGTAAATATCAGTAGCTATCATCTGCCATAGCCCCTCATTAGTCCATCATATTGGCATAATTGTGCTCGGTAAAAACACATGAGCCTGTACAGTTGTGTTGTTTTCTCGTCATCATCATGACACTTCAGGGGAAAAAAGGCATTGCTATAGTTACCTCACAGCATGGTGTAGAGACACATCAGCACATTGCAGAGCTGCTGCTAATGTTAGCATACCACATAGACGCATGAAAGGAAAGCTGAAGGGGGAGTCAAAAAGGTAAAGGGGGGTAGAGAAAAAGAAGTGAGCAGGGTTTTTATATGTGGATGTGAAGGAATATGTTACCTTCCAGGCCATTCCATTGCATAACCTGGCAAACAGTCNTATATATATATGTATATATATATATGTTTGAGCAGTACTACTACAGTACTGCTGTTTTTCATCTCTGGTACTGCTGCTGCTCTGGAATATACTGATGTTGTGATGATGTCATAGAGTTGAAGAGCGCATCCATCCATTGGCTGTCGTGTGGTCGGAAGGCGGAGCCTGACGTGTGGAGTAAAATGTTCTGCATCCTGTCAGATTCTCAGTTAGTGATGCTGAACAACCTGGAGGTAAACAACAACAACAACAACAACAACAACAGGAAGTGACACAAACTGTCCCAACAAATCCAGACATCAGAACTATCTTCTTCTTCTTCTTCCTCTTCTTCTTCTTCTTCTTTGTCTCCTTCTTCTTCTTCTTCTTTGTCTCCTTCTTCTTCTTCTTTGTCTCCTTCTTCTTCTTCTTCTTCTTCTTCAGGTCCATCCTCTGCTTCTGGCAGAGAGGGCGGAGACTTGCACTGTCTGGTTGCTAAGATACACCCTCCATGTGACCCCAGAACCTCCTCACCCCGCCCACAAAGGTAAGGAGGATGTGAGGGGTTTAAACTGCTGCAGAAGAAGAAGACAGAGAGACAGACAGTTACAGACAGTTACAGACAGACAGACAGATGATGGACTTTGACGCTGAATTTGAAGACTTGAACGGTGAGAAGAAAAATATATTTTCTGTTTTACTGAAGTTCTGTCTGTGTGTGTGTGTGTGTGTGTGTGTGTGTGTGTGTGTGTGTGTGTGTGTGTGTGTGTGTGTCTGTGTGTCTGTGTGTGTGTCTGTGTGTGTGTGTGTGGATCTGTGCAGTGAAGTGACTGTAGTTTATTGTGAAGTTTCCACTCTGATACACTAACCGCCTGATATTGACCTGACACACACACACACACGCGCACACACACACACACACACACACACACACACACACACACACACACACACACACACACACACACAGGCTCATGCATGCACTTTACTTCCAATTCCAGCCATTTAGCCTGAGTACCACTCCAGCAGAGTAGGTCTATGTTGCCATGGCAACCACATCCCAGCAGGAGGGAGGATGAGGGGATGAGAGGGAGAGAGAAGGATGGAGTGAGGTGGAAAAGTTGAGTTGAGGAGTGGCAGCATGAAATGAGAGAGAAATAGTGAGACAGAGAGAGGAGGTAGATGGGAGGTGAACTCTGAGAAAGAGTGAGAGTGGAAGGGAGTGAGATGGAGGAAGATAAGGAAGATAATAAAGGGAGAGCAGACATCAGAGAGAGAATGAGGGGTAGAGAGAGGACGTAAAAGCAGACATCACAGAGACAAAGCCGTTTTTTAAAAAAGGGTTTAATTCAGCAAAAGGCTACTTTATTTTTAAGTTAATATAGTGACATCTGTAAGCCAAAGCTGTGTCCCTCCTCAGACATGACTGCTGAAGCTGCAGCCTGTTTTAGGCTGAGCCTGTGCTTTCTGTCTAAACCAGATGGACTAATGAAGATTCACCATTGAAAGTTCTTAGCTCTACCACCTTCACAGAAGCCAAAACTAATAGCGTCTTTGGGCACTCCTCATCAACAAGTTAAAATGGTCCAAGTTTATCACCATGTTGTTCAATTAGCCAAAAAAAAAAGAGTTAAATCACATTAAACTACTATTTATGTCAACTGACATAATATTTTACAGTTCATAGTATAAATTAAGGGGTTGCACTTTTGCAGTAGCTAAGTGATGTGTTTTTCCTGAAGCACACCCAGTAGATGGATTGTGGGCACACACTTACTTACAGTCACTCCAAACAAAGGCTCTGGTTTAGAGCCCCCCTGCCCCCTTGGGCCCCTAGGCCTGTGCCTTTTAGGCATATTCAGTAATCTATCCATGGGTACACTGTGCACCTGCAGCCACTCCCTCAGTGTATTGTGCAGAGCACCTAATGCACTGATTTACAAAATTAGCACCTGCACAGTTTTGGGTTTATTTTCATTTTCTAAATGTACTTCCTGTTGATGATTTAGATTTTTTCTTCCTCACAAACATCCAAATGACCCTAATAAACAGTGGCAGCTGGCCAATAGAGCCCGCACATGCAGCAACCACCAGCCTCAAAGCTTAAATCAGAGCCAGCAAGCTTTATAAATTATTAAATATTTGAAATTGGAAAACAATTTTTAATTTTTAAGCAATTTAATATTATTTCAAACTAAGTTAATTATACCGCAAAAAAGAGTCTATTCTTTTTCCCAATGGGTGCCACTAATACACTAATTCAACACAAGCTTCCTCCCGATCCCGCCTCCTGCCTAAAAAGGGTGCAGAAGCTCCCTAGAACCAATAAAACAACAGGATTCATGAGTGATTGGCTGAGCTGCCAATTAAGACCTCACACAAGGGAGGCTGTCTATATTTGGATTTTTTGTACTATCAATAACTGTAGTTTATCGTCACAAAAGCTGAGACTTTTAACCACTCTATTCCACTCTTTTAAGAAATAAAGTATTAAATCAGGTATAATATTTATGTTGTCAATAAAAGAGGACACATTGCAGTACTCTGAGCTCTGACTTTATTCTACTTCTTCCTGTTTACATCTACCTATTATTTGGCTGTCTCATAGGATTCACCTATCTATTACCACAGTATTAGCCATTGCCAGCTCCATTGCTCCAGTCCAGTCCAGTATTGATAACGTGACAACAAAGGAGTGGTCAATAACAAGATGGCATGGTAGGCTGTTGCCACTTATTATGTACACTACTGCATATTGTCATTGCAAGCAGCAGATCTTCAAGCATTAAGCAGAATATGACGACCAAGTCAAGACAATATTTTAGGATGTTTATGAAAAACGGGAATTAATGCACACTCAGAATTAATGTTGAAATAAAATGTTTCAATTTAAATGAAGTTTTTTAAATCCAAGGCTTGTTTTCTTTTCTGGAGGGTCTTTGTGCTCGGTGACAAAACAGAATTAGATGAAGTAAGTAGCCAAGCTGAGCTGTTGGATGGAGTGTGTTTGCATTTCTTATTAATTTGCTGAGTAAATGTAACAACCTTCTATAGTTGGAGTCAAAGCTTAGTGCACCAAGCAAGACAACAACATTGCTAGTGTGTAAGCAGAAGCCCTCAGTGCCTGTAGCTAAAGTAAAGGTGCATTCAAGGAGCTCTGCAGCCAGGCACGTCGCACCCGTGGGTGTTGTGGTACGGTACGTGTGTGCTAGAACTAGAACAACTAGAGTTGTTGTGCTAGCTAGCTCATCCCAAATGCAAACCAGCTGGCCAAACTTAATGCAAGCTAATAGTAGCTGACATTATTTAGTTACTGTGCATAGCATTGTCACAGCTAGATAGCAAGTTAAAGTCTGAATACCCCCCTCTTTTGGGGACATCTCTTGCACCCTCGGTTCACAATGTCTGGCCTTAGTTAGTTGCATATTTTATATAGTCTAATAAGTGATATTTTCTGACCTATTGTTAAAAATTGTTTACATTTTTTTCATCTTGTTGTGTATCATCGGTGAAATAAAAAAAAGATCATTAAAGTCTTATCCTTTATATTTTTGTGAAAAGTGTGTTTTTTAACAGACACTAAAAAGTCTAAAGTCATTGCTTAATAGTATGTTGAATGCTGGTAATTCATGGTATTCATTCATGTTGTGGAGTCTGGAACGGGGGCCGAAGGCAGGGGTTTCAGTGCCCACCTGTAGAACCCAAACACTTTTAAAATTGCTGCTCCACCTCTATCTGCAGCCCACGATCCTTACATTCAAAAGCTACCAAACCCCAGAAATCAAACACAGAGCACAAAATATTAGCAAATATAGACACTGTAAAATTAATCTTCATCATCTTTATCTTAAAAATATTGCCATTTTGTAATGTACCGTAAATGTTTGGCAGAAACTTAAGTATATGCCATTTGTAGTTACTAGGCTATAACATGCAAAATGTACTGTTCTGTCAGGACTTTCTGGTAGACTGTCACGTTGGACTACTTTGCTTTGAAATGACACCAATCAGGACACCAAGATCATCAATCCCTTGTAGTCTGCTGGCTCCAATGCTCAATGCTAACTTGACTCTACACTTTACTGAGTGGAATACCACTAACGTTATCTCAGAATTAAGTGAAAAGATAACCTAAAGGGGCTGTAAAGCTTCAGTGTTAGGGAATCATAAATTGTATGGCTGGTCTGGTAGTTTTAGGTTGGAGGTTGGTTTAATTACAGCAAAATGAGTCAAGCCATGTAATGAAATCACTTTTGTATTTAAATTTCTGCCTTCTTTCATTTTGCTGTATACTGCGGTGCTCATGGCCTACAATTACCCAACATAATGCATGTAATTTGCTGCTAATACTGTACACAAGGAGAGCCATAGCCAACAGTCTACCTGTACATGAAGGATTTTAACAAACCACTGCTCTCTAAGCAAGTCTTTACCAGTCCAAAATATAGAAACAGTGAGTCCCAACTCCAGAGCTATCTACCTAACTAGCTACAAGAAAAGGTGTTACATATCAGACACAGTATTTGTAAATGCAAAACGTTTATAGTTACCCTGGTTTGGTTAAGGTTGTTCAGTTACACCTCCTTGGTTAATATTGGGAAAAGAAACTGATCAAGGTATACTTGGGGAGCTAACACCTGCAACCTACATCACTTCAGCGGGGTATCTGCCCATCTGCCCTAAACTCTGGATACATCACACAAAAAACTGGCCTTCTGAACGCAAGGTCACTTTGTAACAAATCATTCATAATTAATGAACTGATTGTCTCTAATAGTTTTGACTTTCTTATGGTAACTGGAGCATGGCTGACTCCAGCTCAGTGGCCTTAGTGCCTTTAATGCCTTATAGTTTCCATCTTAGTGGTTTAGCTGTTTTTCATAACAAATGTTTTAAGTGCCATTTCATTTCATTTGGTAATTTTATTTGGTTTGAAGTTTGAAGTTTCCTTATTACAGGTTCTGTTCCCTTGCTATGTGTTATGTATTTTAGTTTACAGACCCCCCAAGGTACAATTATTTTATTACAGAATTTGCTGAACTCTTGTCTATTGTTTTATCTAAGTATGACAGAGTACTTATATCTTGGTCATTTTAATATTTATGCGGTTGCCCTTCATACCCTATGTCTGGTGAATTCCTAGTTGAATCATTCAGTGTCTTACAATCAGTTAAAGCAGCTACACATTCTAAAGGTCATATCCTCAACTTGGCACTTTCCTCTTGTTTCTGCCTAGAGAATGTAGATTTAATAGATATCTTTGAATCAGACCATAAAGCTGTTCCTCTTCTTCGTCTTCCTTTTTAAAATCTCACCCCTTCACACGGTTTTGCATTTTTACCGCCGACTGCAACTGAATTCAGTGACACCATTTCCAATTGTTCTGTTCCCATTACAACATTTCCACAAAATCCAGATTAATGAATACTTTCTTATTCTGTAATGGAAATGGAAGTCACCTAAGTCTGCAGTTATTGACAGTACTCTCAAAGAATATATGACAAATTACCAGGAAAAAAAGAGGCAAGATCCGCATATTTCTGAAATAATATCAGACTACTGCCTGCATTGGTACTAAACATTTTCTTTGAATCAAGAATAAGCTGCATGTAGGCATATTAGGGTATATGAACATACTGGGTGATTGACAGCTGACCTGACTGGCAGACCTGAACTCCTCTCCCTCGAAGGCACTTTCCAATATTTCTCCGTGAATGCACTCTTGTGGCTGTGGCTCTCTGGACTGACTGTGTTCAGTGATTGGAGGAGAAGAGCAGCAGGTTCAGTCGACCAATCAGCAGCCTGACAGAAATGTGAATTTATGAGTGAGTTTATTTCCAGTGTCTGCATTAGTGATGGGAATTACGGCTCTTTTTAGTGAGCCAGATCATTTGGCTCAGCTCAGCAATAAGAGCCAGCTCCTTCGGCTCACAAACAGCTCTTCATTTAGTAAAACTTGTGGCTTTTATAATTGAGCCAAATTTAGCAATGTTTTGACCTGTGATTAGTATGTGCTCATATATATTACTTAAATTATTTAATCAATTATTGTAATTATTGTATGTTGCACCGGGGGTCGACCAGTGCAACATACAAAAGTCTCATCATGCTTGGCTCTTTATGTTATTACCAAAGTGAGACGTTTCAGGACTGTATTTAACAAATCCATTTTAGGATCATCCTATTATTCTGTCTTGTATTAATTTACAAAAAAATAAAGAAAAAAAGAAACCGGCTCTCAGACAGAAGCCTGCTCCCATTGTTCACTTAAAGGAACTGGCTCATAGAGCCGACTTCTTCACGACCGACACATCACTAGGCTGCATCCTCTCATTTATAACACTTCAGTTCCACAGTCTAAGCTTTTGAAATTACAGGTTCAGATGCATAGTGATGACATGATAGCAAGTTGAACAACAGCTAATGATAAAATGCCTATCTGAGGTCTCCTGCTCCTGCTGGCTGGCCCCAGGGCCATCAGCCAGTGATGGCTGACTGATGATCTGGAAAACCTGTTTGGCATTGGCAGAATCGGCCGACTTAAGATCTGGGCAGGCTAGAGGCTAACGATCCTGAGGCTAACCAACTGGGAAGCATGCTGAAGGCTAGGAGAAACAAGGCTAGCTGACTGGAATCCAGGTTGGAGGCTACCAGGCCAGGAATCAGGTTCATTGCTAGCCAAGATCCCCTCCTCTGCCACTGGCCAGCCCCAGATCCATTAGTCAGTGACAGCCAATGGAAGATCTGAAAGACATGGCTGGGTGTCGGCAGAGGTGGCAACAGAGAGTTCTGGCTGGTGATCAGTCGTGGAGCCTCTGAGAGGCCGAGGAGCTGGGCAGCAAAGAAAGCCGATGGCCTCGGGAGCTGTGGGGACCACGCCTTCTTCTGGGGGCTCCAACACAAGGGTACTCCCTAAAAATGGCAAAATGAGACCCAATGAAAGATGGCCACTGGACATCAGGGTGGCTCCTCAACTGGTGCATTGAAGGCTCATAGGTTTCAGGAGGTACAGGATCAGGGAATCCAGGCTGGGGACAAGCTGGCTCAGAGGAGGCAGGCAGAGGGTTAACCAGCTCAGGGGAGACAGGCAGCAGGCTAGCCGGCTCAGGGGAGACAAGCGGCAGACTTGCCGCCTCAGGGGAGAAAGTAGGAGGGCTAGCCGGCTCAGGGGAGACAGGCAAAGGACTAGCCAGTTCAAGGGAAACAGGCGGATGACTAGTCAACAGAAAGACAGGCCACAGGATAACGATCCTGAGGCTTGCCGGGCGACAGGCTAACTGATCGGAATGCTGGCTGGAGGCCAGCAGTCCAGGAATCAGGTTCTTTGCTAGCTGAAAGGGATGCAAAGGAGGCTGGAGTGACAGGCTAAGGAGAAACAGGATCTGGAGCAGTGCTTACAAAAAACATCCACCTGAAAAATGCTGAAATTGCTGAAAAATGCTGAAATTCTGAGGGCATCAGTAGATGGAAGGAGAGTTCCTAAGTGCATGGGCCATGTTCATACTTTTGTATACAGTATGTAAAAAGTCATGTCATGATGTCACAGATATGCAAATTAATCTAACGGCCTGTAGCGACTTTTTGAGCAGGATTTAGCTTCCTGACTTTAAACATGGTTGGCAGCCCCAAATCCTAAAATTTGACTAAAATGGTGGACTGCGTTCAGTTTCAAAACATGAGAAAAGTTTGTGATTTGGCAACAGTATTGAGCACCAAAATTAGAGAGTGTACCTTTAATTAACTAGATTCTAAATTTAGCTAAGAATATTATATGCATTTAGCTAAGAACATTACAAAGAAATAATTACAATATCTCTAATCCCTAACAATCTAACAAATACCCTAATCCTGACCCCAATCCTAACCCTAATCTGACCGTGTCTGATTTCATTCACAGTCCATTTCTGACATAAGAGACATTTCTGATCCCAACAATACCACTGCATAATTGCATATCAAAATTGTACATAGCAGGATATCTGATTTCCTTTAAACAAGATGCTACACGATTGGCTGAGCAAAGAACCCTTTGAATAACCCTATTATTTGTGGGTGTTCTCTTTACTCTGCTTGAATGATAGTTTCAATAGGCAGGCAGCTTTAGTAATGGAAATTGGCTGCAGGAGCTGCACTGCCATCCTATGCCAAACCTCCACTCATGTCTAGAGGACATAATGGGATGCCTCAAACTGTGTTCATAATTCGTTAACCCATGGTGAGTTAATAGAATTTGCAGTACTACACTGATTTGTCCAA
The DNA here is from genome assembly GCA_003416845.1 of Oplegnathus fasciatus. Classification (NCBI taxonomy): domain Eukaryota; kingdom Metazoa; phylum Chordata; class Actinopteri; order Centrarchiformes; family Oplegnathidae; genus Oplegnathus; species Oplegnathus fasciatus. The sequence continues at coordinate 196,641 of NTHP01000345.1, read as the reverse complement.
TATTGTTGGTCAGTGAAGAATGAGGTGACCAGTAATGGATTTTGTATGAATATAACCATGCTCTCATTGATATTAGACCCTGCTTTGGAAGATTACACTATTAGTCCATGGTGATGAGATCTCTGCTGTGGCAGGAGGGTAAATAGCAAGGGGAGAGGTTATAGAGAGAGTGGATTAAATAAAGCAGTGTGAATTGGTACATATAGTTGTCATTGATTCCCACCAATAACCACTGTGGTGCAGTGAGGTTGTGTGCATTTGGCCTTGATAAAGTCTTGCTGTTATGTCCACTAACCTGTCAGCTGGAGCTGTGACTGGCTGGACGGCAGCGAAGTGGCATTACTGGGGAATTACTGGGGATTAACCTGTCTGTGCGCTGCACGAAATTTGATTTCTAACCCTGAGACAGCATTTTGATTATATTCATATTCATGTTGATACCATCTATCTTTATAGGGGGAGGAAAAACCTGTGTAGGTTTGTTTGTGTGTCAATCAAATATTCTTAGAAAGAGAGGAAGATGACAAAATCTACCAATGTGGGTTTTTTTTTTAACTGCTGCTCTCTTCAGCAAGTTGTAATGCAGGAATTATACTAAAAGAGACATGTAATATCTCTGTGAATCTATGCAAAGAACAATGCTATGTTATAACTTAAGTTGCAGAGACTCACCAAAGAGTGGACACGCACATATAACACACCTAAATCTCAACAGTGTATTGTGAGGCCACACTCAGAGGCTGCGGTACTTTATGAACCTTAGGTAAGATTACCAACATGTGATTTTCTTGCTAAACCCATTTCTATTGTCCATGGTCACATAACAACTGTTGCTAATATGACTATTAAATTAAGTAGTCATTTCATTAAGCAAAGAAGGACACTGCATTAAAACACAGCAACAACAAAAACACAACATGGAAGTCGACAACCCCAACCCTCAACACCTGAAACTTACTGAAATCTCTGTCAGTTTCCAACAAGAAACAAATAACAGGTGTTATCTGGCTGCAATGTACATAAAAGTCACCCTGAAGCAGCTGTACTGTACAGTATGTCAAATTTAATGAAGCATCTGGTGATGAACCGGATACACCTGATAGCAGAGGGATGCACTGTGTTCGACTGCTTGTGTGACCCCAGGCCGAGCACATCAGCCGGTGAAGGTACCAGATCTGGTAGATCTGATCGGGGTCCTGCATTTACAGATACAGGCGTAGCACATTATGATTGGCTGTACGTCAGAAAGTGTATGGATGCCGTGTGTGTTTATTTTGCCGGAGAAAGCAAATATGATAATACTTCAGCAAAAGAATTGCTAAAGTTTGAAGCTCGAGTTTGTAGAATACCAGCTCAAAATGTATTTTGCTGTTACTGTAACTGTTATTTAGTGTTAAATTATTGTAGTTGGGTTCGGTTTTATTTATTATGTACATTTGTTATATAACTTTGTTAAGTGTTTTGTATTTATTTATATTTATATATTTAAGTATACTTTAAACTGAGTGCACAAACTCTGATATTATTTATTTTAATTAATTTTGTTGTTATTGAAAACACAGCATTCCAAGACTGTAACATTGTCATATTCCTTGACTCTGCTATAGTTGTTGATTTTTTTTTTTTTAAATGTGTGTTGAATAAGTCACTTATAACAACACATCATGTAGTCNNTTTTTTAAAGTATCGGTTCAGGCACCGTTTAGGCACTGGTACTGTTTTAAAAGTATCGTTTTAGCACCAGTATCGATAACGATACCCAACCCTATTGATCATAGAGGTTAGAGCCTGCTGAACTGTTGCAGAACTCAACATTCCATAAACATTAACACACAGAGTGAGCTGTCTTACCTTAAACCAGGTTATGTATTCTTGTCTTCCTCTGCACAAAAGCATCCTCCACTTTATTAAAATCCAAGGCTTTGTAGCGTGATGAGGATGATGATGATGAACAATTTTACATCTTTCACAGAAGAACTGATGAACTTCTCCTAACCGTCCTGTTTCACATGACCTATGGGTCACGAAACAGGCCCTTCAAGGACTCAAAGAAGACACTAATAGAAAGTTAAATGACAACAAGCCAATTAACAAGGTTGTGCATGGCACCGACCTAGCACCAATCCCTTTTCAGGGCCAGTATCCCAGGCTCAGGGTGATCTGTGGGCTTCATCAAGGACTCATTCTGGAAACAAAGAACAAAAAAGGGACTGATTTTGCTATGCAGAATGAACTGTACATTGCTTAATATGTTATGTTTAATGAATAATATAGGAAGAATGTGATGTTTTGATTTAACATACTGATTTTGATGCAGGAACAATAGAAATTGAACCGACAGGAACAGATTACACAAATTAGCTAATCCATAAAAGATAAATGTTGTGTGGGATGTCTGATCTTGTTTAATAGCTAATGAAAAAGGAAATATGCATGTATATAACAAGTTTATCATAGCATGTAATAAGAGAAAATGTAAGTGAAAAAAATCATTTTTTTTCTCCCAGGAGATAAAGTAATAATTCTTCTTCTTCTTCTTC
>NTHP01000345.1:162822-173797 GCA_003416845.1 Oplegnathus fasciatus | reverse complement strand
AACCTGGCACAATGCATCTTCTCTTGTTGTACAAGATTAATGTTTCATTGTGCGCTGTCCCTGTTTTGAAATAAATAAAATTACAAATTACAAATATCATGTCTCAGTCTAATGTGCGGAGGACGACTGAGGCCAGAGTTGTGAGTGGACTTAGTGACGAACAGTTTGCCTTGCTTCTCATGCTTTTTGAGGATCTATTCCGTGGTACGAAATTCATGTCTGACCAGCTCCCATCTCCCAGTCTTGAGCTTTCCTCCACAATGGTCTTGGTCATAGCGACATTGTCAGACAAACGCAGAGGAGTCATGGAGGGAAATTCAGGACAGAGCAACGGACTGGTGCACCAAAGCCGGTGTAAGCCAGAGTGTGACACCCGAAAGAAGACAGACACAGCCTCCTCGACGTCTACAGGAGTTTGTTGTCGAGGCCCCAATTGAGTGCACACCTGTTACATCCCCAGATGCGGTGCACGCATTGTTTCCACCTGGTAATTAACAGACTTGTGGTTTAAATGAAAACATGTTTCTCAACCAAGGCCGGAGGTGTCCTAACTAGAGTCTCCCAAAAGAGTCTTTCCTAGACAAGAAATGTCTGGCCCAGTTCTATGGAGTGACAGAAGACAACCTGACTGCAGAGTTCAGCGTCTGCTGGAAAGAAAGAAAAAACAGGGACATGTAGTGAATGACGCTATGGAATTTCTCGCTTTAATGCCACCCAACCAGGATGCTTTTACGGGCTTGCACAGACTCATCTGTCTGTCACTGACCCTGCTGGTGACCTCTGCTTCGTGTGAGCGCAGCTTCTCTTGCCTCCATTGCATCAAGAGCATCTACGGAACATGAAAATGTCATTGATGAGTTCGAATATATTTTTGATAATACAGAATAGAAATAAACCAACCTTAAACCCATCTCAAGTTGAAAACTACAGTCCAGTCTCACTACTACCTTTCCTATCCAAGGTTCCAAGGTTGAGAGACTTCTTCTCTCAAAATAATCTACTTGATTCAAACCAGTCTGAACGATTGAGGTAGGACTCAAAATAGAGCAGCGCTGTTCCCACTAAACCAAAGTGGCATGGCAAGGAGAGTACAAGCGTCACTTCCTTTCCACTGGGGCACCTCAAGGATCGGTGCTTTGTCCCCTTCTATTTGTAATATATACCATTGTTACTTAATGCACCTGCAACCTTCTGGCACTTGTGTCAGGTGGAACATGTAACTGAGGATTGTACCTCATTTGTAAGTCGCTTAGGATAAAGGTGTCTGCCAAATGAATAAATGTAAATGTACTGCCCACTGGGATACAGTACAAAACATAAGGCCATTATCTTTAACAGTCTATGATACACCATATCGATACTGTATGTATGTAATACTTGTTATATACAGTAATTGCAATTCATTTATTTAATTGTACTGAGCTGCAGTAGACAGAAAACATAATCTGTAAAATAATTATTATTGTGTGTATGATGTGTGTGTGTTTGTGTGTATGATATGTGTCTGTGTGTGTGTGTGTGTGTGTGTGTGTGTGTGTGTGTATGTGTGCATGTGATTTACAAATAGAAAAAAGATGTGGGTGTTTATTTACCCCCCCATTGTCTCGACAGGCTGGCTGACAATTTCATCAATCATTGCGTGTGAAGAATGGGCGCCTCTCTGCTCTGAATTATCTCTGTGTGAGGAGGGAGGCAGGTGTTGCAGATGGAGAAGGTTCCCATTCATTACCAGAACCTCCATTACCATCATTACCAGCCCTCCACAGCACACAGGTAGAGGGAAGGACATAGAGACGGCAAACCTGTCGCACTCATCAACAACAGGGGACATTAAGACACTGACCCACTTTCCACTTGATGTTGCAGTGAATCCTGAGGAATGGGACTGGACGGAGGTAGAGTTTGTTATTTTATCCACTGTAGACCACTCACAAGGCCCAACAGAAAGACCAGAATGTCCATTGATTCCTTGTTTGAGTATGTCTACAAATGCTCCATGGCAATTTGGAAAGCATGGTTGTTGACATTCCTGAAATCGTTGCCAGGTCCTGAAAACCAAATAATCATGGATCTGTTTCAAGTCCAAAACAAGTTATGGATTTGGTCTCTGGAGAAACCACAGCAATTTGGAGCTGTAGACATATTAACTCCCCACTCTCTCCTCTCATTAGAGGTCTTCATGGGTCAACCTGAGTTCGACCAGGTCCAAATTGTATTGAACTTGCTCCTTGCGAGTTAAATACTCTCTCCTGGCTGGTGTGTCTGCATGTGCCATCCGACAACTGCAGCTCATCCAGAATGCAGCAGCCTGGCTGGTCTTCAACCTACACAACACTGCTCCTCCGCTACCTACACTGGCTACCAGTAGCTGCACGAATCCAGTTCAAGTCACTGGTACTTGCCTACCGTGCTGCAAATGGCTCAGGCCCAGCCTACATCCAGGACATGGTCAAACCATACACCTCAGCCAGTCCACTATGCTCTGCTACAGCCAAATGGCTTGCTATTCCCTCACTACAAAGGGGGGCCAGCTCCCGCTCAACTAAATCCTGGCTCCACAATGGTAGAATGAGCTACCGATTGACATGAGGACAGCAGACTGAAAAGTCATCTGTTCAGACTGCACCTTGGCCCATGAAAATAAAAAATAAAATAAACACCTCTAAGTTCTTCACTGTTTAGGATCAGGTCCAGATATTTTGACCTATTAAGACTACCCCATGTTCTGCACTAAAAAGAACAAGGGAGCATGTACGAAATGAGGAGAGTCTTCACCCTTCTTCTCTTCCTCTCTCTCCATTTGTCCATTTCCCCCCAAACACACACTTCATGTTAAGAGGTGAAAAATGATATACAAAGAACAGAGTTGCCTATCTCTCTCTCTGTCTGTCTCTAACTATATCTCTCCCTCCTTCTGGCCTCCGAGGGGAATCAATGCAATCTTCTTACCTTTGAACTGCTCTTTTTCTCACATCCAACTACTATTGCCTGTAGCGTGGTGCTCTTCCAGCTCTGAAAGTGTCGGACAAGTGGGATGATGGATGTTTACAGCCAGTAAAACAGCTACTATTAGACCTCAGTGTTTTACTTGAGCCTTGGATTCAGTTGTCAGTTGTCTGTCTGTAGCCCTCAGGGGCCGATAACACTATCTTCGACATTAGCGTTTCTCCGGAAAGGTCTGAGACGTCTCCCTTCAAACACAGGCCGGCCTCCGGGGCTGGAGAAAGACAACAAACAAACAGAAATCTATTTCATTTCTCTTCTCTTCTCTTTTCTTGTTTGTCTGGTGGATACTGGGGGTTAGGGAGCTTAGGGGAGATGTTTACCAAGTGGAAACATCAATGCATTTCATCAAAAACAAAACAAAAAAAGAAAAAAAATACACCTCCGTGAAAGATGAATGCCTGCAATATGTAGGCCCATATGGTGCAATCCCATTAGCCTCTGCAGCCTTGCATGTTGAGGTTTGTCACAAGCAGACGGCGTGTAATAAATGTTTAGGGAGGGAACATAGATTCTTTTTACTCTGGGAAACTGGAGCGAGGCACAGGCTTGGACTGATACAGGCTCTGGGAAGCCTATTCTGGCATTTCTTAGATTATACCACTATGCTCCAACAGCTGAACTCTTTGTTGACTTACACTAGAGCAGTAAAGGAACCCTTTTCCCAGGTTGATATAATAGTTTTACACCCAGTGCCATGATCATTAAAGTGTATTAAATGCATGGGAAGCAGGCACTGACAGATATACTTTGATGCAGTCAGTGGCCAATAAATTTCTTTTCCGTATATTTAAACTTGGCAATTTTTATGCCTGAAAAATCAGCAAAATTCTGTAAAAACAATCCATGCTCCTGATATAGTGGAGTAAATTTTTTAAATTTTTTATTGTACAGCATGCAATGTAATCTGCCTCACCATGTGTTAATAAGCATTTAACACAGTGTTGGTTCCTGACCTTATTGGCTTATGACCCTTTCAAGACGAGCAATATGTACTTGTGACCTCTTCACAGGTTATATACTGTATGTCTGTGAGTTGTGAGCAGTTCTACCAGCAGTTATTTCCTATCTTGTTGTTAAACTTGTGACCCATCTGAGATATATTTTAAAACCCTTTAGGGAATCCTGACCACCAGGGAATCACTGGTTTAATCAGTCTAACAATTACCTTTGCCTCATTTTAAATGTGGTCCCAAAATTCTGGCTTAAGGGGCTTTACAATAAATTTTTGGCATAATTTCTTAAATTATTGTGTTAATCTTGTATTTTGAAATAATAATATAAAATAAAATAATTTATTTTTCTAATAACTAACATTAAATTGCCTCATTTTCACGAACATTTATTTATTTATCTTGTTTTTTCAGCTTTAATTACAAAAACTATTAGTAGGCTCTATCAGTATCAACCTAAAAGTCAAACAATAAATACATATTTTAGAAGCAAAGAGTAAACTGAATGGAAAACAGAAAATATAGAATTAATCTCTGAGAGAATGGATTAGAACCAAATGTGTTGAATGGACGAACAGCACACATTTAATGCCATCATCTTTGTATTGTGTATTTTAATGTCCCTAAACATTACATTGCTGATTAACATTACATATGGGTATTTTATTATCCAACTTGACAAGGAATATAATGAATGGGTGTTATTTGCTTTAAAATAGTGGTGCTGTCTAGCCCTGCCTGCCTTAGAAATCTGTTGAGTGTGCGTTATTACTTTGGACTATACATGCACATGCCAAAGTATTTATTATTCCATTATTAGATTTTCACCACCAGTTTTCTCCTCAACTCACTTATTTGATAGATTAGATAGATAGAGTACTTTATTTATCCCAAATTGAAATTGCAGAGTTACAGCAGCTGCTTAACACAAAACATACACATAAAAAACACAAAAATTATATACAATAATGTTACCTCAAATATGTACTGAATAGGTGCAAAAATGTCATTAGATAGTAGTGCACTACAAAATTAAATTAAATGCAAGTTTGCTGTAAAGTTGTACTGCAGTTATGGATCAGGTAACTGAAAGATGTTGAAGATATATGAGTCCAGAGTAAGGTTGTTCAATCTGTCCTGACACAGAGGGGACTGGTAGTACAGGGACATGGCAGTTGGCAGAGAGGACCTCCTGTAGCGGTCCTTCTCGCAGCGGAGCTGGATCAGTCTGTTACTGAAAGTGCTCCGCTGTTTGACCAGGAGGTTGTGAAGAGGATGTGAGGTGTTCTCCATGATGCACAACAGTTTGTGCAGCATCCCTTTTCTCCACCACCACCTCTAACGGTTCCAGGGTAATTCCCAGAAAAGAGCCGGCCTTCCTGATTAGTTTGTTCAGTTGGTTTGTGGTGTCATCATGGGGTTTGACTGACTGTATGTAATTCCATACCTTCTGACTTTTATGTGATATGCTCAAATTTCATTGCATACACAAGTTTTATTCCATATTCTAAAACTTACATTCCATACGCCATGTTCCAGTTGTTGAAGAGAATGTATTACCTCATAGATTTATTTTTACTTTATCCTTATACTGTCTTCTGTTAACTGATCAAGTTTGTTTCATTGTGAGGAGAGCCCTGTGAGGAGTAACACCTTAACTCACATGGGAGCTCAACTTGGTCTGGAGTCTCAGCCGCTTTCCACCTTTTGCTCTTTTGTCATTACAAAACTATTCACCTTTTGCCTTGTGATTCAAACGTGTATTGAGCCTATGTAAATTCACTCAGACAGACTTGTGTGTTGGGCAGTTTTTCAAGTTCAAGTTTATTTGTCACATATGATCATACAGATTATAATCATATTGAAAAGTGTGACCATTAGCTTAAAAAATAAGTGTAAAATAGAATAAGAATAAAGAATAAAATAAGTAATAAATAATAAAGTTAACTATAGTAGTAACTTTGAATAATAAAGTAAGTAAAAATAGTCTCAGGGCAATTCTTAGGCAGTGCCCTCATTTAGGATCTTAGTGGACTGAGGGTAGAAGCTCTTCCTGAGCCTCTCAGTGCTGGCCTGGTGTATCCCATATCATCTTCTCGACCACAGCAGGGAGAAAACGAACACCAGGCAGTTGCTGTTCATGATGGCTGTGGCGATGCCCTCCTACAGTTCCTGATATCGTGTTGGAAACTGATGCAGGCACGGAGGACATCCAAGTTTATTATCCAATGCCTGCACATTGGCTAGCAGGATGCTTGGCAGAGAAGATCCATGTGGCCAGGATCGCAGCCGGTGTTTAAATCGATATTTTGGATTTTTTTAAGTGGGGTTGTATGAGGTACTTATCCATAGTCAGGGGTGAATTCACAATAGGTTTGCGCTGCTTTTGTGGCTGCTAAACCTGTGCAAATAAGACAAAAAGATATCGTGTCATTCTCAAAGTACCCACAAAGGCTGAAATGCGCCACTAACTGCGCTGCCGAGCAAATAGCATCTCGGTGCTCCAGTGCTATTTGCAAGTATTTAAATTAGTTAATATGCAAACATTTGCCACAAAATTGCCCCCTTTCTATGCAAGTGAACCTCATTTTAAAGAGTCAAATTCACAAACACCAGCACTAACAGCCACACGCAGTTAGAGTGAAAATATTTGCATCTTCAGAGAGTTGGTGGTGACTAAAGCACATTTATAAGGGATGTCACGCCCGGACTTTCCAGTGATCATGTAGCAGTGATTGTAGCCAGGCGAAGGCATCGTCATGCCAGGCGTTCCTGTAAATAATATTTTACATTATTATTAAAATTATTAGGCCTATTACTGTCACGGCATTTAAAGGAAGCGATGCCTTGAACGGGAAGCAGTCCATGGTGTTTTTCACTCCAAAAGCAACCTGTTGAAACTTTGAATAATTTTATTGTACAAAAAAGGTGTCACAAACGTTGACAAAAAACAGTTCCATAATTCCTATTAAACTCAAAAGATATCGAAAAAACAACTACAAGTTATAGGGAATAGCAATACAGTGGTCAAAATCATGCATAAGCTCCAAACTTGATGGGTGTGTTTGCGCTGTCATATCATGAGTGCAATATCTTTTGTGAATCGGACGTTGAAACGGGGCAGATAACGGGCACAAATAAGGAGCAATTTATCTCGCTCCCTGCGGCTGCAATCCATTCTTTGTGAATTCGCCCCTCAGTGTCTTACCTACAGTAGATGGTGGGCAGTGCGCTCCCAGTTTGGAGAAGCAGTACCGACACGGAAGCTAAGCTATGTACAGCTGTGGCTGGGGACAACAGTAAAACATATTTTACCCACCTAAAATCAGTTTAAGTGTACGCTAGATATTTTGAACTTTACCTTGCCATCAGACAGCTTTCATTTGGCTTTACATTTTGTCAGCCTTTGGTTCATAAAGGTATCCTCGTCTCCGGCAGTGAACAGCATTTTGTCGTTGCTGTCATAATCACTTATTTTTATTTTCTTTATGTGTTGTCTCTTCCATAAACCACTGACCCAAACAGCTGGTCTGCAGCGTAATACAGTGCGTGGCATGCGTAGGAATATGGAAGTTCTACGGTTGAGAAGTAGTAGTGCCAAAGGAACGAGCTTTCTGATGGCAAGGTAAAGCGGTGAAAATGTTCTAAATATAGCGTAGACTTAAACTGATATTAGGTTTTGGGGATCTTTTTTAGGTAGCTACAATACATTTTGCTGCTGTCCCCATCCACAGCAGTACATAGCTTAGCTGCCGTGCCGGTACTCTGGTCTGATTCTCCAAATTGGGAGCGCCCCTCCACCTTTTCCTTAATGTTTACTATGATGTTTACATTTGAAAACCTCGACTGGCCAGGCAGCAGAGTTGGCAGCAGGAGAATCCACAAAGCTGAGAGTTGACCATTTCCCTATCCTGATGAGTGACTTGTCGTCATATCAAACAGGTTATAGTAAGCGTTTTTCATGTTGATTAAAAACATTTTTTTTTTTTTGCATTTGTCGTATTTAAACGTATGTAAATCGCCTCGATTGCCTCTCCGGACTGGGGAGGTCTGCGCCTTCAAGAATCAAAGGATATAAATTGTCTGCCTTCAGGATAGTGGTCAGAGAACTACTAATGCAACCTGTATGTGTGCTTCTCTCCATGCTGCATGAATGCTCATCATAACCATCTGTTTTCTTCTGAAGCTTACGTAAAGATTATTTTCTTCAATCCAGACCCTGAGTGAAGTTTTCTTAAACAAAAAGATTTCTTCCACACTGTTTCATTTCAAATTATCTGTCTTTCATTCCTTCTCAGAGCTTTATTCCATTCCAACCAGTCAGTCCCTTGTTCACTCATTCAATACTCCCTATATAATAGTCATTCTATAGTTTACTCAATAGTGAGCAGTAAATATATCATATATCAGACAATATCAGACGAAACAGCGCTGGGGTTTGTTCTGGCTGAATTTGAGTTGCTTCAGCCACTAACTGAAGGTTCCGTCTCCGAAGGTGTCCAGCAGTCCTTTGTTAAAGCGTCTGTGCAATAGCAACCAGGCCTACAGCTTGTTTAAAAACCCAACAGCCGAGGGAACAAATGATCTCAGATATCTGTTTGATTTGGCCCTCCGAGGGAAAGTGTACAGTACCTCCTCCCTGATGGCAGGAGACGAAACTCTGCGTGAAGAGGGTTTCATTCCATAGTCTCCCATTTCTTTCCATGTTCTTTTGATAACATATTCTCAGACTTTACACCTGGCATTAAAATGCTATCTGTATCTGGATATATTATCTGGATCAGAAAAAAATGCAAGGTGTAAATGCTGCAGAATGCATTGGGACTGAAATGCGATTGGTTCCCAGACCACATTTGGAGTTGGTCAGACTCGCATTGTGATTGGGTCTCAGCCAGGTGTAAATGCAATCTGTACAGCATGACCCCTTGTGAGAAAAATTCACAGAGCAAGTTCATAGGTCATTCTTCCTGTTAGCCTGAGCAAGCCAAAGCAAGCACAAGCTACAAGTAGTAGCAGCAGCTAGCAAGTTTTCGTTGGCAAAAAGTGAATGACACCTGTCCAGGTGTAAATGTGAGGGCCAGCTGATCAGATGTCATTATCCAGATAATGTATTCACACACACACGTATTAATACCAGGTGTGAATGGGGTCTCATTCCACAAGCTTTAGTTTTCATATTCTTCAAGGTTCATTTCATATTTTCTAAGTTTCATTTCATATTCCCACTTTTCCATTTGGGTTTCTTATGAATTATTTTCTGAATGACATACAATAAAACAATGAATAAATAATCAACCAGATAGATAGATAGATAGATAGGTAGATAGAGAATGTTACGAAACAAACTTGGTGAAATTCGTAACATGTTCGTCACACTGATATATCAGTTGGATCAGGGCAAAGGAGAGATGGTGGATGCTTCTGGAAAGCTCCTGTTTATGAAAAATGCTTTTTTGGGGGGGTTGTGATGATTCACAGATATGGGCTTCCTCCATATGACAAGACAGGAAACCTTCCTCCCTTCTGTCTCTCTCTGTCTCCCTCTTTTGCTGTTTCCTTCTACTGTAGATCCCAATCTCTGAGACGATATTGTGAGAAAGCTTTATTAATGTTGCGTCTACTGCAGGAAGACAAGCCCTGTGGCGGTCGATAGCAGGGTGGTAACGTGATTCTGTCATCCCCGCAACCTCCCTTATACATACTCTCATTTGCCCCGACTCACACACCCACCCACACACACACAGGCATGCGTGTGCTGCTAGATGTGATTTGAAGGGACATCAGTTTCTATGAAAGATAATAGCCTTGCAGCTGGGAGCCAGCAGTCATGATGAGTCCTGCAATCATTAGAGGTTGGGGGTGAGATATCGGCGGCAGGAGCCATCCTGTGCTTGGAAGGTCACAGGACTGATATCCATTCAAGACAATCTCCATCTTAATCAAGCATGGGTGTCATTTGGAAATGGCAAGGTGTGCTGTAATTGGATCTTGTTTTTCACATCATTATAATCGAGTAAAGACAAAAACACACAAGATATATGGTTGGAAGATATGTATCACTTCAGAGGAGCATTTGGAACCAAATGAAGATTCTCCCAATATGATAGTTTGGTCACCTGCCATGAGAGTCCTGCAAACCTGTCCCACCAATGCCATTTTCACTCAACACAGAAGCTTCAGTATCATTTATCAGGAGCAGTTAACATTTTCATGATAATCAAAGAACAATGTAAATGTAAAAGCTGTTTTTTTCTCATAGTCGTCTAACAACAACCATTGCAACCGCTCATCCATGCTTGTTGCCATATAGGCTATGTGCCAGTTTTTCAATCATCATATTTTATGGGTGTAGCTAAGTAGTTAGGTAGCAATGTGGCTAAAATGGTATCCACATTCTTAATTCCACCTTTAAAGCTCTGATATGTCGATTGCACCCACTAAGCTCAGTACTAGAACCAATCCATTTCTGGATATTATGGTACCATTTACACTTGTCATTTGAAGTGCCTTGTATAGGGATAAATTCCAGATGAGATTTAAGACACTTTCATTTACATTTAGGCATATGTGTCTCTGTAGGTCTGATTGCAATCGGTTTTCTCATTGTCTGCATCAATTATAACCAATAATCATACCTCTCAACACTAGGCACAAGCCAAGGATGTCCACTCTCTCCATTATTGTTTGCCATTTTCATTGAACCTCTTGCAGCCGCCATTTCATTCAGTTATTTGTATTACAAACAAGACATATTTACCACAAAATTAGTTTCTATGCACAACCCCTCAACAGCCCTTTGAAGTATTCAATCTCATATCCACTTTCTCGAAAATTTCTGATCACTGGAATGAGACTGGAATGCTGCGTCTGAAAAAAACTCAGGTAACATTAAATACCTTAGTATCAATGATTCCACCAAGCTATCAAAGTTATTCCTTCTGCATTAGCTCACTCAACTCAACTCAACTTTATTTATATAGCACTTTAAAAGAACAGCCACAGCCGAAGAACAAAGTGCT
>NTHP01000345.1:139192-162760 GCA_003416845.1 Oplegnathus fasciatus | reverse complement strand
CGGTGCAGGTGGACGGGAATCCCAGCTAGCAACGGAGGTAAAGTTTTCTGACCACTACAGTCAAACGCACCAAGATCACCGGCATTTTGTCGTATGTTTAAAAGAGTCAGATGATCGTACACCAGCAGTGAGTCGATCGGTTTAGTGCCAAAGGTTAAAAACAGCATTAAAAACACAAAACATTGCAGGAGCGACAGCCAGCCAGCAACACACACCGGCGCCATCTTGATCCTTTTGATTAGCATTCAGGAAGACCTCACCCACCCATTTTTTTCCAATGACCTTGGTCCGACCTACATCACACTAGTTTAAGACTTTAGATTCTATCCCAACTAAATTCTACTGGAAACATAAGAAACCAGAAATCAAATTATCCACTCAGCAGAAACCGGGAGACCAACTGCCCCAAATTCCAGATTCTACTACCTAGCAAATCATTTTCAGTATATACCTGCCGTTCTTACCCAGTCAATTAAAAACATAACTGTTTCAAAAATCCTTTCATAGCAGTGACTCTGACAGCTTGGTGGAAATCCATCCAAATAATTGGACACCCCACATCCTCTTAATAAATTTATGCCAATTTTGCACAACCTAGATTTGCACTGAGATCAAAAATAAACCACTAGCATTCAATTAATGGAACTCTTATTTGATCATGGCTCACTCATACCTTACATAACACTAAAACAGGTATATGATTTCTGTGGTAACAGCTTCTTGCAATATTCACAACTGAAACACTTTAAAAGGAAAAATCAACAAATCAAACAACATTCTGCAACCGCCCCCATTGTTTAATCAACTCAAACTCAAACTCCGCCCAGAAAAAACGCTTTTCAAAAATCTACAAACTTCTAATAAAAACAGACATCAATCTTCCACAACTGTTACAAGATTGGGAAAAAGATCAAGTTGTTACCATTGATCAACTCCTGGATGCAAATCTGCAATAACGTCCCATAACACCAAACTGCAACTTAAACTACTATTACTACGCATAAACTATCCACAACCATATGTCGTAGCATAGTCATTTAATGGTAAATGACCACCTGTGCTTTTATGTACACCAGTTGACTGTTTTAAAGGATAAAGTTTAGCAATCAACTTTTTTTTTACTGTAAGCTGCATTTAGAAATAAACGTGGCCAGAAAATTGTTTTTCTCACTGTTTGATAAAATTACATGGTTAAAATGAAAATAAAGTGCAACACACACAGGTTGTGTCGTCCAGTGTAGCTGCTGCAATACAGGCTGCTGGCCTGTTTATGAACTAAACATTAGAATTAGAATTTTGCTTTTTCTGTGTTTTAATTTATGTATATGGTTTTGTCGTTAGCTTTTCATGTCAAACAACAGAATATTTTTTCTAAGTCAACATGCGTGAGCGTCTTGAAAAAGTAACCACAGAAATTGTTGATTTTCTGTTTTGCCTATAGAAGTTGAGCAGGACTAATCTCTTGCACTGCACTTTGGGCAACATCATTTCTCATATGGACCACTGATTCCAAGATCTGTTGATTAATTCTCTCTTTCATATAAAGTGAATTGGTTTTTGGGCAGGAGGAGTAGCTAAATTAAAATCTTAAGTGTTGAATTCAAACATGTTTGCATCTTCATTTACCACCCTAAGGCAACATCATTTTTTGCAAGGAAAACATATCACAATGATTTTAAATGCATTTCAAATTTGAGTAGAGGTTGTGGACAGAGAGGGCGTCTGGATTCAAGCATTAACATTTGCGCTGCATCGTAATGAACCCTGTTGTGTTTTCAAGTGTGTTGTAATTGGTTGTAAGCAGGAGTTTTCTGGATATGCAGCATTAAAGTCTCACTTCTATCGCCACCATAATGGAGCATCGTCGGTTTCTCAGAATATGGCTTTAGCAACACTAAAGTGCACCGTTCCCCTTTGTGAACACCAGTGTGATGGAGTCAAAGAGTTGGTTGCTCACCTAAAGAAGCACATAGTAGAGGGACGTCCTGTGAACTGCCCAGTGAGAGGATGCAAAACTGTGTTCACTGTAAAATCTTCATTTACTTCCCATATGTCCAGAAAACACAGACATTGTTCTGGAAGTGATTTGTGGCTCATTAAAAGATACAAATTCTGAATGTCCTTCTACAAGTGAGCATAGCATCACTGCCATACAGGAAACTGCCAGTGTGTTAGATGCTGAAGACACTGTTGGGGACATGTCTAATTTCAGTGACTTGTATCTCAGAAATGTGTGTATGTTTTACATAAAATTACAGGCATCAAAAATTCCAGCATCAACAATTCAGAACACTGTTGAAGAGATTCAGAATGTACTGTACATGAGTGGGGCAGACATGTACTTTGAATAGATTTAACTTGCTTCTGAAAAATTTGTCAATATCGGATGAACATATTGTACAAATAAATGTGATACAGTGAAGGAATCTGACTTGTTCTCAGCTTGCCACACAGGGCCTGTGAGAACAGCATACTCGAGAGCCCAGTGCTTTAAAGAAATGTTTAAATATGTTGAGCCCAAAAGGGTGTTTTTAGGCAGAGATGAGA
Source organism: Oplegnathus fasciatus (assembly GCA_003416845.1). Taxonomy (NCBI): domain Eukaryota; kingdom Metazoa; phylum Chordata; class Actinopteri; order Centrarchiformes; family Oplegnathidae; genus Oplegnathus; species Oplegnathus fasciatus. Next base: position 160,213 of record NTHP01000345.1, on the reverse strand, counting down.
AAAGAACAGAAAGATTTGCATGTTATTTTCCTGTGTTAAACACTTTGAAGAGTATGCTAGGGTCAGATTTTTGGCAGGGGCTCATGTCAGTAGATCCTAATGATGTTTCCATACCAGATGTTCTCTGTGACAGCCCTGATGGTAAGGTGTTTAAATACAACACCTTTTTGGAGGGTAAAACTCAGCTTGTCTTAAGCTGGTCTTATACTAGGATGTATGAGGTGATGAACTGGAGCCAGACCTGGGAGGGAAGCTTGCCGGTGAGTATCTGGTGGCCGGGCCTTGACCTGTGGGGCTCAGCCGGGCACAGCCCAAAAGAATGACATGGAGCCACATCCCTGTGGGCCCACCACCCGCAGGGATAGGCATTGGGGTCGGGTGCATTGTGAGCCGGGCAGCAGGCAAAGGCGGGAACCTAGGCGTGCTGACCCCCGGCATCATAGGCTGGTTCTAGGTACATGGAATGTCACCTCGCTGGCAAAGAAGGAGCCGGAGCTGGTGTGGGAGGTGGAACAGTACTGACTAGATATAGTTGGGCTCACCTCTACACACAGCGCCAGCTCTGGAACCAAACTCCTGGAGAGGGGCTGGACTGTCTCCTTTTCTGGAACTGCCCAGGGAGACAGGCGCCAGGTGGGTGTGGGAATACTCACGGCTGAGCGCCACTGTGTTGGAGTTCTCCCCGGTGAATGAGAGGGTCACCTCTATGCGACTCCAAGTCGCGGGGAGGAAGTCTCTGACTGTTGTTTGTGCTTATGCACCAAACAGCAGCTCAGAGTACTCGGCCTTCTTGGAGCTTCTGGGTGGTGTCCTGGAAAAGGCGCTGCCTAGGGACTCTATAGTTCTGCTGGGGGACTTCGACGCTCACGTGGGAAACGATGGAGAGACCTGGAGGGGGTTGATTGGGAGGAACAGCCTGCCTGATCTGAACCAGAGTGGTGCTTTGTTATTGGACTTCTGTGCTAGCCATGGACTGGCCATAATGAACACCATGTTTGAGCATAGGGGGGTTTATAAGTGTACCTGGTACCAGAGGACCCTAGGCCAGGGTCGATGATCGACTTTGTGGTCGTGTCATCAGATCTGCGGCCGTATGTCTTGGGCACTCAGGTGAAGAGAGGAGCAGAGCTGTCAACTGATCACCACCTGGTGAGTTGGATCAGATGGCGGGGGAGTCTGCCAGACAGACCTGGTAAACCCAAATGTGCAGTGAGGGTGAACTGGGAATGTCTGGCTGAGGCCCCTGTCCATGAGGTCTTCAACTCCCATCTCCGGAAGAACTTCTCGTGCATCCCGAGGGAGGTTGGGGACTTGGAATCTGAGTGGGCCATGTTCAAAGCCTCCATGGTGGAGGCGGCTGCTAGGAGTTGTGGTCTGAAGGTCATCAGTGCCTGTCGTGGCGGCAACCTAAGGACCCGCTGGTGGACACCAGCGGTGAAGGAAGCCGTCAGGCTGAAGAGGGAGGCCTTTCGGGCTTGGTTGGCCCAGGGGTCTCCTGAAGCAGCAGACAGGTACCGGGAAGCTAGGAGGGCGGGCTGCAACTTCGGTGGTCACGGAAGCAAAAACTTCGGGGAGGCTATGGAGAAGGACTTTCTGTTGGCCTCAAGGAAGTCCTGGCAACTCAGGAGGAGAAAGCAGGGCTTAGGCTGTGTTCAACAGGGGAGGAGAACTGCTGACCCTGACTGGGGATATTGTTGAGCGGTGGAAAGAGCACTTTGAGGAACTCCTGAACCCAACCAACACATCCTCTGTGGAGGAGGCAGAGTTGGAAGACCCAGGGGAAGCCTCACCCATATCCTTGGCAGAGGTCGCTGAGGAAGTCAAGAAGCTTCTCAGCGGCAAGGCGCCAGGTGTGGATGAGATTTGCCCTGAGATGCTGAAGGCTCTGGACATTGTTGGGCTGTCTTGGTTGACACGCCTCTTCAGTGTTGCGTGGAGGTCCGGGACTGTGCCTGTGGAGTGGCAGGTGGTGGTTCCCATTTTTAAAAAGGGGGACTGGAGGGTGTGCTCCAGTTATTGGGGTATCACTCAGCCTCCCCAGGAAAGTTTACTCCAGAGTGCTGGAAAGGAGGCTCCGATTGTCAAACCTTGGATACAGGAGGAACAATGCGGATTCCGTCCTGGCCGTGGAACAGTGGACCAGCTCTTCACCCTTGCAGGGTTACTGGGGGGAGCATGGGAGTTGCCCATCCAGTCTACATGTGGTCTAATTTGTGGACTTGGAGAAGGCCTACGACGTATTCCCCGGGGGGTCCTGTGGGGGGTACTGCGGGAGTATTCGGTACCGGGGCCATTGCTATGAGCCATCCAGTCCTTATTATAACCAAAGTGAGAGCTGTGTCCGTATTCTCGGCACAAAGTCAAACACATTCTCAGTGGGTGATGGCCTCCACCAGGGTTGTCCGTTGTCACCGATTCTGTTTGTGATTTTCATGGACAGGATCTCAAGGCACAGCCAGGGGGAGGAGAGTGTCCGGTTTGGGGACCTCAGAATTGCGTCTCTGCTGTTAGCAGATGATGTGGTTCTGATGGCTTCATCAGACTGTGACCTCCAGCTTGCACTGGGGCGGTCTGCAGCCGAGTGTGAAGCGGTCGGGATGAAAGTCAGCACCTCCAAGTCTGAGGCCATGGTTCTCTGCCGGAAAAAGGTGGATTGCTCCCTCCGGGTTGGGAGTGAGCTACTGCCTTAAGCGAAGGAGTTCAAGTTTCTTGGGGTCTTGTTCACAAGTGTGGGTAAAATGGAGAGTGAGATTGACAGGCGCATTGGTGCGGCGTCTGCAGTAATGCAGGCGTTGTACCGGACCGTCCTGGTCAAGAGGGAGCTGAGCTGGAAGGCAAAGCTCTCCATTTACTAGTGGATCCACTAGTAAATTTATGGTAAGTTTATGGTCATGAGCTTTGAGTAGTGACCGAAAGAATGAGATCGCAGATACATGCGGCTGAAATGAGTTTCCTCCTTAGGGTGGCTGGACTAAGCCTTAGAGACAGGGTAAGGAGCTCAGACATCCGGAGGGAGCTCCGAGTAGGGCCGCTGCTCCTTCGTGTCGAAAGGAGCCAGTTGAGGTGGTTCGGGCATCTGATCAGGAGGGGGGGTAGACCCAGAACACGCTGGAGAGATTACATATCTCATCTGGCCTGGGAACGCCTTGGGATCCCCCCGGAGGAGCTGGAAAGTGTTGGTGGGGAGAGGGATGTCTGGACTACCTTACTTGGCCTGCTGCCTCCACGACCCGGCCCCGGATAAGCAGAAGAAAATGGATGGATGGATGGACTTCTCACTACTAAATTCGCCCCCTCCCCCCATGTTCAATCAAAGGTTGATCACATGCAGCTGGCTTTTCTGTGTAGAGAAAAGGACTTGAATTTGGACATGCCACAAGATTTTCTCAGAGTTGCTGGCTGACTTGAAAGTACTGGAGAAGAATGGGATAGCAATGGCAGATGAAACTGTTGTTAAAGGAACTCTTTACTGCATTGCTGGAGACAACTTGGGCTCGCATTGCATTGGTGGCTTTACTGAAAATTTAAGTTTCTCCAAATGTTTCTGCAGATACTGTCTAATTTCTCGAGCTCAATTTGACGGTAATGACCCAACTTCATGTGGACCAGAGCGCACCACTGAAAGTTACAGGTCTGCAGTTGATCGGTTACAGACTGAAGATGTGCCAGATGTTCAAGGAATAAAGTCCAGGTCAGTGTTTAATTCTTTGAAACACTTTGATGTTTGTCTGCCTGGTTTGCCCCCATGTCTTGTGTAGCATGTATATGGTTTATCAGTTATTAAAATATGACAATTATGATAATTAATAAAATTGATGTCTCAGATTTGGCTATCAGAAATAATCAGTATTAGCATTGAACAAAAGAATTTAAAGGTGTTATTGATAACATTTTTATGTACATGAATAATTTAAAAAAAAAACATCCACAGAGCTTTTAGAAAGGTGCGGAATCAGAGTGTGGCTTTTCCACAGCTAGGGGTCAGCTAGCAACGGCGCGAAGCTTCAGCTTCCATCCTCTAATTCTAATTCCAGTTATTTCTTTTGTTCCTAATTTCCTTTCTAAAAACTTACTGAAACGTATAACATATTTAATGCTTCCATATTTAAAAGTTTGATTTCTTCAGCTGTTGAATGACATCAAACACTTCTATTAATAAGCAGTAATAACTGTTAGACAGCATCACGTTTCAATGTTATAAATGTCACTAACAACATGTCATCCACACACATACGTCATATATATCTGCATATGTGTACAGGTATGTACAGTCAACAAATGGTGAAAATACAGTAATTTGATACATATCAGTTCCTTAGATTCAAATGAGTGTCCACTCAAACTCTTCTTCTTTTTCTGAGAGAGGTGATAAGAGGCAGACACACACACACACACACACACACACATCTTTGCTAGACTGTGGGGTCAGACTCTGTAAGAAGCTCTGTTAGTTCACTCACTTATGATAGCAAATGACACATAAACTTACTCCTGCACATGGATTTATATATATATATATATATATGTGTGTGTGTGTGTGTGTGTGTGTGTGTGTGTGTGTGTGCATATTTGTCTATTCTCTAAGTATAACCTAGCAAACTAAATTGTTGAAACAGAATTACTAATCCGCTTAAGGAATGCAAGGAGGAGGGGTGAAGGGGCCATCTGTGTCTGTGTGTCTTTATGTTATCATTAACTTGACATTTCCTCATATTGCAAGCTATGAATTTCTGGCTAAATACATGCATATTCAAGTTTCAAATTTTATTAGCTCTTGAACAAGATCAAACTTGTTGTCGTTAGGCTAGATTAGCGGATTTATGTAATCTGTTACTTTAAGTTAAGGATCTAATTGTGCTTAAGTCAAAACATTACTATAAAAAGGCTCTGTAGTCTTTTTACATCGTTCATTAAACGTGACATGTTAAATAAAAGTCCAATTAAAGTCAATTCTGTATCACACAAATTATTTCTTGTCCTCTGAGTTCAGAGTGTGTAGTGAAACCTCTTGGTCTGTAAAGTTGGAATTTGGGAGAATTTCATGTTGAGCCTTAGCAAGCCTCAGGTCCTTGACACAGCGGGGCCCTGTGCATAAACTTCAGGGAAGATTCATTATTTCTCAATAACAGATGTAGATTGTTTATCATACGTTCAGCTCATGACACTACACATGAGTGGACATAGACGTATCTTACTAACCCTAAACCTTTAAGGATGAGTGTTTTGGAACAGTGTGTTAAGGTATACTGTATAGTGCATATACTGCAGATATTTTGTTGTTAAAATTGTACCAAAAAGTTAATTGAAAGCTCTGAAAGCCAATGTATTCCAAATGTAAGATAAATAGGTTTTCTGTGGCTTCTAGGTACACTGAGCAATTTCAAAACATCAGTTTGTGCTCAGAAAACTTGTTAAGTTTATTGAATAGAATAAATTATTGTGAAAATGTGGCAGAAGTTCTGCATTTCAAACGAAGTTCAAAACGAAATAGAACTGGGCCATTAATCAGTTTTAATAGTCACAATAACCAATGTTTTCCGGGGTATGTTACCTTCAGTGTAGTGAAATTACTCTTACTGCTTGCAGAGTCTATATCAACACATCATATAATCATATATCAAGTGAAAAATTATTTTTCCCACGGTGCGCCATGTGGTCAGGCAAATTCAGGTCACTCACTCACTCACTGGCTCTGTGCTTGTTCTTCTGTGCATTGAACAGCTGGCTATGCAACTGTCCTGTGACGATGCACAGACCAGTGAACCAGTAACTTTGCACTCCATCCGGCAGAGCCTGCCATTGTGAAAACTAAAGTGAAACTTAAAGTTCTCCAGTTATCTCCAAATTTGCATTTGTTATGGTGTTTGGAAAAAGTCAACACTTTTTAGTTATTGTAGATGTGTCTTAATAGCCTATTGCCCCTGTTCACCATTGATTCAACTGGACACAATGCTGTCATTGTATGTTAGGACAAGTAACCCACAAAAGGCCTTACTGTAGTGAAAATTCAGCCCAAAATAGGTGTTTGAGAGTGTCATTTCATTTATAAACCATTTTCAAATTGAATTACCAGAAAAAATCTGTATAGGTATACGGTCCAAAATTCTAGAAATATTGTGATATAAAATTTTCTCTCACCACCATTTCAGTGTTAATGAAATGACTTTTGGTCCTGTGATTGTTCCCTCTGCTCTCTCCCCAATGCTGGATTAGGTCATGGGACCCAGATCCATTGCAGTAACTCATTCCACCCAACCTGGCAGGACCCTAGATGTCCACATACTGCTCCCTTGCTGCTCCCTTGCCTCAACAGCTACAGGAAGGCAACACCTTGGAAACATCTTGACAGCTTGCTGATCTATTGAAGGCCACTTTTATGCCAATGGACTATTCAAAACTTTGGACTTCTGTCTGCCTATGGTCTATGGGACAAAGCCAGGGCATCCCTGGTAACTCTATTCAAGCACATGGTTCAATCCAAACTGCTTCATGTGTAGCTGATAGTGATGGGAATTCTGGCTCTTTTTAGTGAGCCAGATCATTTGGCTCAGCTCAGCAACAAGAGCCAGCTCTTTCAGCTCCAGAACAGATTTTCATTTATTACCACTTCTCACTCACTAAATTTGGCTGAATTATGAAAGCCAGAAGTGGTACTAAATGAAGAGCCGGCTCTTATTGCTGAGTTGAGCCAAGAAGAGACAGAATTCCCATCATATCCCAGTATCATACTGAGCACTGATGTATTTTTATTTTATTTTTTAAAGAAGCATGCTTTGATTTTCAGGATCTTTTTTGATCATTAAAATATCAAATACAACTTTTACCTTATATGTAGTTTTTTGGCTGACTTGTTTAGTAAGACAGTGTACTACATAACCAAACGTCATTGAGGTTTTAACAAAACTAGTCCTAAGAGATGTGTTTACTTTGACGCAAGTCAAACACAGTGAAGCCATTATTCTTTTGTATGTAAATAAAATTAAAAGGCCTTCATGGTTCTACGGTTACACAATTTTATCTGATATTAGACAGGGGCACTATCTAAAGTCCCTCATCAAGAAAGCCATACAAAACATGTTCAGAAGGCGTGAAATAATCATGGGTTTTTTAAAGTTTTTTAACAGTTTTTACTTATTTATCAGACAAAGGTGTCATTCATTTAGCACTGAAGAAGTATAAAAACCATTAATAAATTATTCATAGCACACTACAATGCACAGTAATGTAGTTGTAAGCAGATATTTAGAAGTATGTGACAGCTACTGATCCCACATGTGAACAGATCCATCTCCATGATAACTGAGCAAACTCCATCTGCTGATGAAGACCATGTAATACGGTTGAAAGCTACCAGGAAAAAGCTGGCAAATATTTAAAATGTTGTCGACATTAATATAAGCTTAAAGGTATAAGTGGGCTACACACCACTGCAAAAAGGTTGATGCCCAGAAACGTACCGAACACAGTAAAATAAGAAAATACAGGCAGAGGGCAGGGTCTCTGCAGATACAGACACCACCACACACTTCTAGTGCGTCATAAGTGATGATTGAGAGGGATTATTTTAGTATGAGTCTGTATGTTGTTTTTTTAGGAAAATCCTACTCGTTATACCTTTAACATGTCCCTATATTTGCATTATACAACATTAACATTATAGTGTGTTATAGCATGTTATAAACCATTTACTAATTATTTATATACTGCAGATGTAATATGCAAATTATGTGTTTCTCATAGTTCTGAGTTCCCAATATTCACTGCTTTCCAGGAGCCAAGTGAGCAAACCTTGCTAAAACCCTGCTGCAAGAGTGGAAGGGCAGTGGAAATAAACTTGGCTTTTATTCTCCCACTGCTTTCTCTTCAAACTGAGTGTGTGCCTGTACATGTGTGTGAATAGGTTGCTGAGGTACGCTTATGTTTTGCAACATTTTAAAGAAACTCTTCAAAAAGTAAAGAACCGCTCTCTCTCAGAGTTCACTGTCTATCAGACAAGATCCGATCTGTTCACCCTAATCTTGGCAGTGCATAACAACAACACCATATCTTAGCAGAAGAAGATAGACAAAAAAAAAAAGCCATCCATGCATTCTGATATTCTTTTCTTCCGGTGAGCGAGAAATAATCTGAGGAGAGAGCATCTCATTGAACCCTAAATTCCTGAAGAGCTGAGGGACGCCCTCAGTGTTTGGCACACAGAGAGGGAGAAACAGGGAGGTGGAGGGGGAAAATGGATAAAGCAAAATCATGATGAAAAACAGAGAGATAGACACAAAAAAAACACATCAGACGGCAGATTTTGAAATTGCCTCGTGCCAACTCTGCTTATTATACTTCACATCTCATTATGTGGCGGGGGCATTTTTGGAGATGGCTGTTTGTGAGCCGCTGTGACTGGAATAACAATGACGGCGGGCTTGTGTTTCTGCTTCATTTGCAGAGAGAAAAGACACATGGGAACTTGTTCCTGCACTGCCAGTAACACCAACACAGACTAGGTCTCAAGTCGAGGAGAACTCAGAAGTACATACTGTACCTTCATCCTGACGCTGTTTAGCAGCTCAGGCATCTTGATGCTAAGCTGTAAGGTATGTCTCAGGTGCATGTTGTTCTCTCACTGTAAGTGGAGAGTGGGAGTGTGATAAACACGGAGATTAGAGCCCTTTTTAGACATGGAAACTGTTGCATTGCTGGCCTCCTCTGTCTGTTAAAGTAATGACTTATTTAGCATCCAGACATACAGTAATCATGTAGTCAAGGATAGGGCTGCAATACTTGCACCATATTTGGCACAAAAGCAGTGATTTAGAAGATAAAGATATAAAAACAAAGGACATTTTCAGTTCTCCCGGAGGTTACATCAGTTATAGATTTTAAAACCTTTTTTGCAGTTTAATGACTTAGTTAACCAAACCAAACCCTGTAACAAATTCTCTCATTAGTGACATCATTTTTTAAATCCAGTATAGAACTCTGCTGTTTTCACTGACCACTGTTGATTGACAAGCTAAGGCGCAAGCTGGTCCTGAGGAGATTAGACACAGACTCATCGGCCTCAGACGCAGCCACGGGAAGGTCCAGCACCCGCATCCCCCAGGTGGCTGAGGTGTATTTGTATTGTATTTTTTATGCCATGTTACACCCCACCTCTCGCAGTCCCTGCCACCTGCAATATTTTTTATTTTAATTATTGGGAGCAGCTCGAGCTTTCCACATGGTTTCCTATGATATGTTGTATGGTGTCCTGTAGTAATTTGTCTGTATTGATCTGTTGTGGCAGGAAATCAGACTCTCTAGTGTGAACAATTTCAAATCCAGCTTTCAACCAACAGCAACGTTAAAAAAGGGTGGGTTTGTCATGACTGACGACTCTGTACTGTCAGTTATCGTAATGACTGAAGTACATTTCTGAACTCTGCTTATTTAACATTTTCATATTGATTGACAGCATTATATGGTGCTGTGAGGCTGTGATGTATTATGTTGTAAGGACATTATGAAAGTCTGTTGGCTAATTGGTTAAGCAATAAATCGAAAAACATGGAAAAGATGTTGTAGATCTTGCATAGGGAACATGATATAGCTGCAGCAGCCTTGCAAGACATCTAAATGTATTCATTCATCAATCTATCCCTGTATTCCTTCCAACAATATCTTTGAAATAAGGTGGAAATACTGACAATATTTATTGTTTTTAATGATTAATGGCCGTTAAAAAGAACGGGGTCCCGCCCAGAAATATCAGATACCCTCCAAGACATTTCTTCTGGCTATGGGACACCAGATGTGTAACCAGGACGCCTCACTCGTAGCTCTTCTCTCTGCTTCATCTTTACGCGTCAGGCCTATTTTGGCAGGAGAATCTTGAGTCCATGAAGCGTCACGTTCACTTGTGAATAGATATATAAATGCTTATATTCACGATTGACTTTATATTTAATGATGCCTTTCATTTGTTACTGACTTTGTCTGAACACATATACTACAAAATTAAAATTAAGTTGTGAGAGAGAGAAGGAGACAGTGAAGGAAAAGAGAGAGATGGAAACAGACATGCTTTTCCTGCTACTAAGGGCCCTTTCACACCTGCCTCGTTTGGTCAGGACTTTTTGACTTTTTAGCTTGATCCGAACCGTAGTTACAGGTGTGAAACAGCTCAATCTTGGTCCGGATCAAATTGAACCATGGTTAGAGTTAGGGTTAATTTCTAGTGTGAAAACATTTTTTTGGATGGTTCCGACTTTCGGACCAATTACAGGAATTTCTTGCGGAAAGGCAAAAAAACAGCGCAACAAAACAAAATGAGCTGCGGTAGCACGTGGGGAGGGGAGGAGACCAAATGTTTAATTATAATTACAACAGGAATCTGTTCATTAATTTTTTTGTCCATTCATTCAATGCGATAGAAGACTACCTGACGAGGTAGAAGAGTATTTAAACAGAGTACAGCCACAAAACTAAATGAGCTGCAAACATGTAATAAGTATGCTTGTAAAACATAAAAAAATATCTGCAAAATGACCCAAAACTGTATTGCAAATGTGGCGGATAATGAACAGATGCTCTGCCTCTGAAACAATAGGGATGTGACAGAGCCATGGTGTAACACAACACAGCCACATCCAGTAGACATCCACAGGGTTAGCCTACAATCTGACAGTGCCCAAGCAGAGTAAAAATTAACAAAATGCCAGGCTGTGTGTAACTCTCACTGAATTCCTATATGCTGGCATGCTGTATGTACATCAATCTGCCACATATTCATCCTGTAGGCAGTTAGTATGAGACTGATGGTCTAATCTTGATAGTGTTTTTTTGACATTCTCCCTGTCCCCTCTTTTGCGCCAAACCACAGGGGGGAACAAAATCAATGAAAACATGCAATAGACTGATTGGACAATGAGAGTGTTGAATTAAGAATTGAGCCACGTTGGAAGTGTTACAGAAATGTTACCAGATCTGACCTCATCACATTGTTGTTGTTGTCACTTTTACAGAAAAGTGACTCTTATGCTAACATGAGACCGACATGCAAAAGTGCCAATACATTTATGTAATGAAGTGCATGTCTGAAGGGGGCTAAAGCTTTAACTTTTTGTAGACCATTCATGAATATTCAACACCAATTTTAATATGTATAGTCTGTTTCAAGTTGGGGTTGGACTGGGCAGGTAAGAAGAGCAACAAGTCTGGTCGTAAAGTGGGGATAGAAAAAAATGTTTCAACAAAGTGACGACCTAGTAGATGATTGTCCTCAAATAAAGCTAAGCTGGCTGCATATCTTAACACTGGAGAGTGACCTGAGCCTGTTTTGTGAATTAATTTTCCACAACCACATTTATTATCAAAGAGGACATTATGACCATAAACGAGGAAATAAATATGATCAAAAGTATGAAAACTAAAATTAAGGAGGTTCTCCGTATTCCTCCTGTATCTTCTTTTTGTGGGTAAGTTTCTGATACAATATTGTATCAGAAATGTGATCCTCATGGTAAAGTTTGGTTGGCGCTACAATGATAAATAAATAAAAAATAAAAAGTGGCAAACAAAATCCCCAATGTGTCAAGACTATAATAGGCATACATTTGAGCTGCTAATGTGGAAGAAATAAAACAGAAAAAAAACCTGTCAATTTTGTCTGTTTGACCATTCCTGCAAATACCATACCCACAACCATACCCACTACATTCCCTAAGGTTAGGGAAAGACCATCCTCATGGTAAAAAAAACTACATAGTAACAGCTGTAGGTAGGAGACAAGAGGCAATTCTCCCAACCTCCTCCAGTAGACTTTTTGCAGTGGTGAAAATATCACACTGTACCCCCTTTGTTACTCAGTTTTGTGCCTCTGGAAACATCACTTGAAACAATGAGTGTCAACGGTATATCTGCTAACTGATAAGCATTAGCACATAAGCTACTAGAGCCAGAACAATAAATCAGCCACCCCATATTATGAGCCAATATAAGCTTATCACAGATGTATAGGCACATACTGTATGTTGGCCCACAAGTTACAACAGTACAGTGCAGTACAGAAATGCCAAAAATGTGTTTGAGGTCATTTCGAAACAGTGTATCCATTACACAGTTTGTTCACCAGAGAGCTCTAAGAACTATAACCAACATATGCTGAGCAGGACATTTTCCAGTTAAAAAATACTGTACACTTGTCAAATCACCTACAAAATCCAGTATTGGTTGGAGTCTGCTGATACAGTATATAAGAGGTTTTCAAAGTGCGTGGATTAAGTGAGTTATGCTGTGGGCTATAACTTGAGACCTGCTTCTTTAGCCTGTTTGTGTGTACATTTTGGTAAATTGGCACCATCAAAAATATGCCATATCAAAAGCTGATATGGCACATTTTTGATGCAGTAGCAGTTCCTGTTTGAATTGTACCCATGAATGTACAGACAACTATCACTGGATTACTTTGATACTGAAGAAGAATTTGAAGAAGTGTCTTTTTTTCTATGATTTCTAAGAATATATATGGGTGTTTATTCACGATGGATCAGAGATGAGAACATAGCGGACTTAATTGTCTCTATGAGCGGTTTGTCACAGCCACTGCTGAGCTAACTGCTGACCATGTTGGTGAGCAGCCAAATCAATTGGCCACAGTAGAATAACTAGCTTCATGGTGTTTTTAAAACACCTGCATGTATCTGTCTCTTTCACCTCACACAGTATATTTGCGATATGTCTCTCTCTTCTTTGCTACTCTCCCTCACAGTTTGAAACAGTTTGAAAGCTGTATGTCACCAGTATAACCACAAACATTTTTTGGCTCGTTCTGGTGGAGTGGGGGCCTGAAATGTTGAATGACAGGAGGTTGGCTTTGACTACAGTAGAAGTAGCAGAAGTACCCTGACATGAAGGTCTTTTTGAACACCTCAGTCCCCTGTCCTCTGATGGACGGCTGGATTGGAGTTGGAGTAATGAACTTCTTCTCCACTTGAGACGAAGCACTGCCAAACCGTCTGTTAGTCTTTCACCCAGCAGCTCTGACAGATTGAAGGAGACGAAAGTGTTGGGCTGCTTTTGTTCTGCCAGGGAGAAAAGCTGGGTGGCTCAGCTTGTGAAAGACGCAGACAATGTAAAAGTTTCTTTTGCACTGTCAAACGTGGCTGTTTCACACCTCATTGCTCAGTAATATGATGAGCTCCGTGTGCGTAGCCTGAGGAGGCTCAGCTGTTTAGATAGAGTCTTAGCCATGGATGTTACAGTGCCAGCACAGCACCCCTGACTCAAAGCAAACTTGCCCAACAAGCTCTCTGTTAGGCATATTGGTTTTTTTTTATCTTATTTTTTAACAGATGCTCATTATATGGTTCATCTCTTATCTTATTTGTTCATTGAAATCTTACTGAAATCAACCAATCTACAATCTAAAAGTCTGGAATCATACTGAGAACTTATCAGCTTTTTTCAAAGCTTTCTAAAGCATCTCACGGTTTTCAGTGTCAGATGGAGTTGTCATGGAGATGGCTCAGTTGTTATCGCATGATCTAAGTATGGAACTCAGTCATGTGATAAGTTGTATATGGAAGCAATGGTAACCCCTGTCTTGGATGGTCTTGGTGTGACCATATATGAATGCCTTCCTTGATCTTTCCCCAGTGGTCCATTAATGTCAGGTCACTGACCTTTGACCTCTTCCCATTCGATGGTTAGAATTCCGCCCCACCCTAAGACCAGGACGGACACTGATAAATCAGTGGGGACCACCAGAAGCATCCTATCGGGACTCCCTTACATAGGTGGACTGTCAGAACATCTAACAACATCTTCAAGCCACAAGGAATCAGCACTTGCCACAAACCATTCAGCACCATAAAAGAGTACTCCATCAATTTAGCATTGCACTCCTACTGTATAACATTGTCTGACTCAAGATGGACAGTTTAAAAAAAAAGGATAAAATCAATGCATCAGAACCAGAGGTATTGTTTTTTTTATTCCATGCATTCTTCTTCCTTATCAAAACCTGCCTACATTACCCACAATGACAATCTTCAACAGTCGGGTTCAAGATTGGGGTGTGTTATGATAGTAGTGGCTAATGTAGTCTGGAGCCTCTAGCCTGCAGCAGAGATGAGGAGCGGGCGACAGATGTCTGGTAAGCTCACTTCTTTCTAACTCCACACCCCCAGGTTTCTTTAATTTTCAAACTTATAGTCATCAGCCCCAACTGACGCTGCCTCAAGTGACATCACTGGAGGCAATTTATCAGACTTCACACAGTTCCCTCTGGAGTGACAAAAGGCTTTATACAACTTTTGACACGTGCATTAATACTCTGCAAAACCTGGAAACAGTTTTGTTCCGCTTTGATATCTGTTTTTTTTGTCGGATAAACACTCAGATTACCATACATTTTTGAAATGGTCAGTGAAAGTTATTTTCTATGGAACTGTGTGACCCGAGATGTTACAATAAAACAAAACACTCAGCATTTATGTTTGTACTGATTATTGCAGTTTTTGGTATCTTGTTCCCCTGTAGACGTGATGGCTTTCATCTTGGCAGGACCAACTTCATGACCAAAATCGACAGGAAGTTGACCAATGCCATAGTCAGTTTTTCAGAGTTGAATACATTTTGATATCAGATTAAAATAATGCAGTTTCATCCTCCAGCAGCCTACATACAGCTGTACATACAGGGTGTAAAATGTTACCTTAACATACCTGGCATGTCGTCTACAGCCTTTGTCAGAAATGTCACAGGTGTTGTGATGACATCTGCTGCCAGGGTTTTATGCCTTTCATTTGCCTCGAGTAGCACAGCAAATGTGACAGATGCTACCAACAGACTTTACCCCATGGTTACATATCTGTTTAAGTGTAGCTTCAGAGCCTCAGCTCTGTGTTGGGAGTCCTGATTCACTCTGCTGGGTTAAGTTTTTCCTCACTCACAGGGCATAAGGATAGCGATGTATTTCAGTCTGTTCTTTGGTTAGATGGTCAGTCCATCTTTCCAAAACTTCTGTTCGTTTTTTCCAGGAGATGGTTCGTATTGATTAATTGCCTTCTGTTTGGTGCCTCAAACTGATTAAAACTGATCCTGGACCAACATTTTGGCTGGAATTCAATGGCATCTGCCATGGATATTCATGATCTTCACTAATTAGAGCTAATTAGCAAATGTTAGCAAATGTTAGCATGCTAACACACTAAACTAAGATGGGGACCATAGTAAACTGCTAAAAATTGGCATGTTTTCACTATGAAACTGTATTTGAGCTTCACAGTGCATAGTCCTTTCATTTAGTCAATACATAGCATTGCATTCACTGCATTCAGGCTCCATATGGAGTGGATTGACATCATAGTGGACTGACCACTTCTTAAAGTTTTAGGGCAAATGAAGACCCGTTTTACACATCACAAAGATTCAGGTCTTTTTACTTTGTTTGGAACATGAGAAAGGACAGACCAGTTGTGCCATTAAAACTGTTGTCGACATGACATATAGCACTGACAACTTTCCAAGCTATCACAGTGCTATGGAACAGTGCAGAAACAATAAACACATAGACACATACACACACACTACCCTACTAAACACAGAAAAATAGCATCACAGATGTTCCCTCCTCCACTTAACACTTTACTCAGCACTTTTTCTCTTTCATTGAGTTTTAAACGAGCAGCCGCATGGAGGTAAATGCCAGCTCCCACCTGCACGTTCCAATTTCTGTTATTCCAAAGGCATAACAATAACAGCTTGGCTATTTAGAAGTGGCCCGCACAATCTCATGCCTTAATAGAGGAAGGGGTAGGAATGGTGATAGATCTGCCCTGGCAGATTTCGGAGAGAAGGAAGGGGCTGTTATCTGAGAGATCTTAACTATAAAGAGTTCCAGTTAGCTAGAGGTGCATTCCAGTCACTTCCGAACACTTTCATTCATCATGGCTAAAGCCTTTCACTGTGACAATGGTAGAGAAAGAGGGGAGGGAGGGGGGAGTGTGTGTGTCTCCTTTACAAAAAACAAAAAAAATCAATGTGTATGACTGATCTGGGACACTATTCTATTAATGAAAAGGAAGGAATAGACGTATTTAAGCATTACTGCCTCATAATGCCTAACGCTATCTAGGATTTATTTTTCCCAACCACCCAAATGGCTCCCTGGGTGCGGAGCACACCCAGATAATGGCAGCGAGGAAGCAGAAAACCAATCATTCTGGCTGGGCCGTGGAGCTCAATTGGGTTTACTGTCAAGCTTCTTCATCAGTTTAATAAAGTCCCTCTTTCCATCCTTCCATCCCAAACTCGCAGGGTCTTTGTACCTACAAGACCACCGGCATCATTCATTATGGTAACTAAAGGAACTGTCTCTACTGTTACTGTTATTAATTAGGTCTCATTAAAAGCCTTTTGTTGCTGACATTTGAACTGTCTCATAGAAGGAGTTGTAATCACTGTCTGACTGAGGCTGGTTTCAACAGAGGAAAGGGCAAGTCTGTGTGCTTTATATTAAAGGAACAATTGAACATTTTGGGAAATATACTTATTTGTTTTCCATTTGAGAGTGAGATATGAATCTTAAAACAAGACTTATTGTCTGAGTAATAACCTCTATATGTTTTCCAGGAATTTGGGGGTTTTAGGAACCTGACAGGAGTTAACTTTCTATATTGATGGATATGTTATAAGATGTTTCCTGCATTTTTGAGACTTTATATTAAGTATGGACCAATTTAGGCAAATTAATAAATAAATAAAGGATTCATTATTTTTCCACCATCATCATCATCATCATTTCTGGCAGTGTGCAGAAGGCTGTGAATAGTTAGGGTGGCCTTCATGTTGTCTACAGATATCAATATAATATAATATAATATAAAATATAATTATAAAATATTCATGTAATATTTTTTCTCTAAGATAAGGAAGACTTGGGCTAATGAGTATTTCTAAAATCCTTTAGAATGTTCATCACACATCGCATCAAGCCACACATCAAGTCTGAACAGGGAAAGAATGGTAAGCTGCAGTTCCTAGACACCTGTGTTCATGTGAAGACTGACAGGATTGTAAAGACCACAGTGTACAGGAAACCCACTCACACAGAATCTTTATTCAAACTCTGAACACCACTCATAACATCAAAGATCAGTGGTGAGGAGCCTCCTACGCAGAGCACAACATCTTATCAGTGAGGCGCAGAATAGAGCGAGGGAAGTGCAGCAGGTCCTAGGAGCACTCAGGGTTAATGGATACAAGGAGTGGATGATGGCTGGACTGTTATTACATTCAGCCTTCAAGTCACAAGGAGTCAGCACTTAGCACAAACCATTCTACACCTTAAGACCTCTGCTGGTACTGTATACCCTAAGGACAGGACGCCCCCTGAGAGGAAGACTGGAGTGGTGTATGATGTCATCATGACATCACATGACACAACAGACTCAATGAACATTGGAAGCAGACAACATCAGCTGTCTGTGAACACCAGGCGAAAATTGCAGCGCACACTGGGAAGAGATCAAAGGTCATCGACCAGGAGTCGGTGGACGGCCAGAGAAAGATGAAGGAGGACACTCACATCTGACACCAGAGACTTTGAACAGAGACAGAGGTTACCATCTCCCCTACATATATGAACACCTGTTACATGACCAAAGTTATATATTAAGATTGCGAGATGACAACTAAACCAGCTCCATTATAACGCCATTCGTTGATGAAGACTATGAGGTGGGGTTGAAAGTTCCCAAAAAAGTATTAGTATTATGAGAATAAGTTGATTTAAAGCCTCTGGAAACTACTAGTAAAAATACATATATATCAAAGCTGAGTGTCTCATTAAGCATCCACAAAAAAACTGAGTGAAAATAAACGTTCATAACTATTAGAAATCCTCGTTCAAAAACAGCTCATTTTGCTGTTTAGACCATTTCTCCAGACTGTGTAGGCATGGCAGATCATGTTTGATTGACATCTCCATCTAGATGCTGCGGACGTAGCTCCTTCAACTTCGTTACATTTTTGTTTTAATCTGTTATTTTTTTTTAGCTTTATTGCTGAAACACGTATTACCTGTGGCAGAAATACACAAACGGGATAAGAGCTAACAGCTTGGACCTAAGGCTGCTCCTGGCTAATGTCTGGTCGCGGGAAGGTGGAGTGGATGAAATGGGATTCAGGCTGGCCAAACAATGGGAAATCAGACACTGTGTATCTTTACACAGACCTGCCTTTATCTCAACGCCCTGGATCAAGCTATTGCTCCCAATGGGTGGACTGTGCTCTGAGCTGACAGAGTGCAAGACTCCGGCAGGACGAGGGGAGGCGGACTCTGTGTTTAGCTGGTTAACTAGCTAATTGCAAAAGGCTACATAGAGACGAGTTGGCTCAGACTCAAAGAGGCAAATTGAGCGGGAGCAGAGAGGTTTGGTTGCATCTGTTTCTAATACTTTTAGAGGCTTACTATTATGTACATAAGACCCCAAATTACATAGTTAGAAGGCTATTGTGGATTTGGGTTTCCAGAGGCTTTAAGAAGCTTTATTATTTTGTCAAACAAACAAAACAACATGCTGTAAAAGCTTTGTGAAATTGACTAGATTCAAAGAAACAAAAGCACCATTGCTTCCGAAACATTTGCCTATAAAACATCCAATATCACATGTGAAAATGCACTTTTTTTTTTACCAATATCCTTACATGTCATTCTGTTTTTTCTTCATATGTGAGCTACAACTTTTTTATATTGCAGATTTTAGCATCTTTGGAGCTCAGTCAGTGTCTCAGGTTAAGATCCCAGCACCATTTCTGCCCACATATCTGAGTTCATGTGGTCTGCATTTCAGCTGTGACACAATTGGAGCTGTGGATGTGAAAGAGCTTTGTCCTTGGACAGCAAATTGTGTCTTTTAAAGTGTAACTTACCTGCCAGGTCTGAGTCTAACTCCACCCACTGCATAAATTTAAAAAATGCTAAAAAGTGAGCATGGGGCTGAGAGGGGGGGCACCTGGATCCATCAACAACACTACTAAATACCCATATAGATATAGATATAGATAGGTACAACTCCTTCCATGATAGATATAGATATACTATAACCTAGAAGAAAGAAGACAAAGTACAAAATAATCAAGATTCAGCCCCTCTTAGTAGTAAGCAGCCTATGAGTCACGAGGTCATGGTTAAAAAATGGGGTTGGTCAGACCAAGGAATAAACCCTGTTTTTTAACTGTGACCTCGTGCCTATTACTGGAGAGAGCTACAAGGCTGTTATTACCCAGTTATTTCAGTGAGCCAGTGTTGGTGGAGCTCAGTCAGCTCACATGACTCCCACCAACAAAAAGGAAACTACAGAAGAACTACAACTAAAGAAGACGTCGTGCTTACGCATTTGTCAAGGAAGCTAGGTAAGTCTTTTATTAGCTATTTTGTGGGAAATAATAGTTACTTGTTAGCCGTTTTAATATGGAAAGTTGCATGGCGCATGCAAACGTTACCATGGCTACTTGAAAGGTTTGCGTGTTGGTTAGCCAGTACTGGTAGTAACCGAGCTTACCGGGTGGTGTTTTAACATGTTAACTATAAGACATTATTGACACTGTACAAAATGTGTATCATAAATACAATAAACAAACCCATCAAGTCATCATCAAGTCCCTTTAAACTGATAATATGCACCATTTAGCAGTTGTTGATACCAGTGCTAACTGAAATGCTAGCGATATTACACTGGGAACAGAGTCCCTTCTGCAAAGAAAACATATTTCCCTATATGCCAATATATTAAATAACTTAGTGTTCTGATTTACTGGTTTAATTGAAAAGATTTAATAAAGGTAATATTCCTCTTGGCTACACTAACAGATACTGATTAATAATTAACAGAAAAAAATCAGATATTCATTCCTAAAAAATATATTGAAGATATACAGATAAATATATTGTGTTAATACATTACAATATATAGAAAAATACATAGGAATCGCCGCTTTTCATATATTGAAAAATACATGAAAATATATTTACTTATATATCTTAATGGATGTAATTTTATATTTAATAATACACTTAATAATATATATAGAAATATTATATTATAGATGTATGTGTGACAAAATATGGTAAATATTGGGTGTATGTGTGTGTGTGTGTGTGTGTATATACATATATATATATATATATATATATATATATACANATATACACTCCCCTCCAAAAGTATTGGAACAGTGAGGCCAATTCCTGTATTTTTGCTGTAGACTGAAAACATTTGGGTTTGACATCAAAAGATGAATATGAGACAAGAGATCAACATTTCAGCTTTTATTTCCAGGTATTTACATCTGGATCTGATACACAACTTAGAAGATAGCACCTTTTGTTTGAACCCACCCATTTTTCATGTGAGCAAAAGTATTGGAACATGTGACTGACAGGTGTGTTTTGTTGCCCTGGTGTGTCCTATTACATTGATTATTCAAACAATAAATAGCGCTGAATGTCTACGTTCAGTTTCAGATTTGGGTTTTGCCTGTGCAGACTGCATTTATAGTTAGAGGTGTAACCAACATGAAAACCAGAGAGCTGTCTATGGGTGAAAAACAAGCAATTGTGAAACTGAGAGAAGATCGAAAATCAATCAGACCCATTGCACAAACATTGGCCACAGCCAGTACAACCATCTGGAATGTCCTGAAGAAGGAAGAAACCACTGGTGTACTAAGTAACAGACGTCGAATAGGTAGACCAAGGAAAACAGCAGCAGTTGACGACAGAAACATTGTGAGAGCTGTAAAGAAAGACCCTAAAACAACTGTTAGTGACATCAGCAACAACCTCCAGAGGGCAGGAGTGAAGGTATCACAATCTACTGTTCGCAGAAGACTTCATGAACAAAAGTACAGAGGCTACACCAGAAGATGCAAACCACTCATTAGCAAGAAGAATAGGAAGGCCAGGCTGGAATTTGCCAAAAAGTACAGAGACGAGCCTCAAAAATTCTGGGACAAAGTTTTATGGACTGATGAGACAAAGAT
>NTHP01000345.1:66446-114265 GCA_003416845.1 Oplegnathus fasciatus | reverse complement strand
ACATCAGTATTTACGCGCAGTCTGCAGTATCTTAGCCTGGACTGATTCCTGCCATGATCTCCAGGCTCATCAATGAAGGGCAAAGCTTAAAGACATTTACAAAACCACTGAAACCATCTGTCACCATCTGCTACATCATCAGGTAAGACTTAAGTCATAGATTTGAAGATTAGAGATTATTTGAAACTGACAAATTCCATAGAATAGCTACACTCCAAGGGTGATCACATATTTCTCATGAACAGACAAACATCCAAGTGTCTTATTTTTATTCTTGCACAGGGTTGTGCTACATTAAGAACTTCAC
Source organism: Oplegnathus fasciatus (assembly GCA_003416845.1). NCBI lineage: Eukaryota > Metazoa > Chordata > Actinopteri > Centrarchiformes > Oplegnathidae > Oplegnathus > Oplegnathus fasciatus. Next base: position 113,958 of record NTHP01000345.1, on the reverse strand, counting down.
TTTTTACATTATAAAGTTTTAAAAGAAAATGAACATCATTATAGAAAGACTGATTCAAGTTTCTAGTTCTTTATTGTTATGTGCACAACAATTACAGTGAAGCAGTTTTTGGCAAAGAAATCCTTAAATCTCACTCTCCCTCCAACAATGCTCAAACAATATGTATAAAAAAAAAATCACACAGGAGAACTTAAGACATAATATATAAAATAGTGCAAATGTTCAAAATATAGGAACAGGATATAGTATATATAAAATGAAGTATAACATAATAAAATAAAATATGAAATACAATATAAATAGAAATATAAAACTGGAAGACAGGTGTGCAGAGGCGATAAAATGAATAAACTGAATAAAGTTATGGACAGGATATTAGACAGTCATTGCACTAATAAATATATACATGTGATGGTTAAACAAATGTAAATGTATATATACACCTGTGATATATGCAGGTATAAACGGTAGTAATAAATATATATAAACAGAAATGTAAACAATATATAAACCGAAATGTAAACAGGTAACGGGGATGTAAACAGGTAGTAACCAGTAGGTACTGTAATAGCAGTAGGGGGTAAGTGACCCATCTTCTAACCCTTACACTGATTAGTAGAAGTAATAGTTTAGTTAGACTTAGCCAAACATTTGCCAACCAAGCTAAGTGTTACTCATTTTCAAGGTATGAATAACTCTTAACATGATTTTTAACTGATTCATAAGTGTGGCTTAGATGTCACTACCAAAAAATGTTTGGCAGCATATTTTCGTACTTCTCATTCACAGTGTTTAACTTCTTTGACATGTCATCTGAGTTATCGCACACAGTGATAAATGACTGCAGTGCATCTAACCAGCGTCACCAGCATCCCATGCTGGTCCCAGCTTGCGCTTCCTGCCAGTAAAGTAAATTTGCTTGTGCCAAAGCTAAACTCTAACGGCAAATTAATTTCTAAATTAGCAACTGTTATAGCAAATATGTTTGGCTCTATCATATATAGGCGACAGATACAAAGAAATCGTCCCCACAACTTATTTACTGTATGGACTTTGACTACAACTATTTTGATAAGATAAAATTTACTGACTACACTGTGGTAAAATTCAAATTCTGTTTTCTGCTGGTGGTGCCTTTTGGACATTCCTGGTTGTTAGTGATTGTTTATGGGCCATGTACTGGACGACATGGGTCCTTCATAGGGTTGACTAGTACATAACCCCAAAAAAAAAGATCTTTGTCAGACCTAAACTCTGACTGGCACCCCAGCTCCTAGTCACCTGCTATGATATACACCCGCCATGCCAAACTGAATAAAACATGTCCTCTCAGAAACATTTAAATACTTCAAACTGATGGCCATAATATAATCCTATAGTATTGTTAAATTATCCAGAAGACTCTGTTTGAATATTACGAAACACACACAAATTTACACTGGTGAAAAAGACACCAGAAACAGTGGCACTTCCCACTGTGGGCACCAGGGCTGGTTGGCCCTATATTCTCTAGTGGATTTTGTACAAAAGGCAAGCATAATAGCAAAAGAATAAAGGTAAAAAATAAATAGAACAAAATATATTGAATGGATTAAAGGCAAGAAGGGTCAAATATAGAAAAACTGAAACCTCATAAAACATTTCTGTACTGCAATTTCTAGGTACCACATAAAATTCAGATTTGGCCTTTCATTGATTTCTGAATATTGACAAACTCTATGCAGCTGCACGATTATCTGCCTCCACTATACACAGTACGTCATCAACTGTAATACATTTCTATATAGATTTTCATTGTTGCTTATAATGTCCGTTGACATATTTCATTCTGTTGCAGGTTGGAGGAGCAGGAGAGGAGTAGGGCAGCACTTCAGGCGGAGAATAAAGCTTTACAAGCAGAGAGTTGAGCAGAGTTGCAACATCTGCTGAAAATGCTCAACCCATCAAAAGCAAAGTGCAGTGGTGAGGACATTTTTTTCCCTCATTCCCCTTGACCCCTGATTTAAATAAAAATGGAAGTTTTCACAGTTAATTTCTGACAGGGACTGATAATCAAGAATTATTTAAGCACATATGGCCTTGCTTCTGACTTCTACCACTCCCTTTACTTGTAATTCACTGACATGTTCTTTATGTTCTAATCACATTATTTTGATGATATTTTTGTTTTGGATTTTTTTCAGATTCTCTTAGGAGGGGACATTCGAATCTGCAGAGACCTGGTCCAGGTTCAGAAAGAATACACAAGATTCAAAAACATTGTGGGAAATGAGCCTAAGGATTGTTCGTCCATCAGGCAGCAGCAGAAACTGAAAGATATGTCACTTTTGGCAGCATTAGCCACATGCTGTTTATAGAATGCCAGGGATTGGGTTGTTTGATATGGAGTACTGATTTTATAGCCATGCAAGAGGCATGGCTCAGTGGCAATGTCAGTGTGTAGGTTGGTCGGTCAGTCCACAATTATCAGATGGTTTGCCATGAAAATTGGTTAAGACACTCATGTCCCCTTCAGAATGTATTGTAATCAGCGTGGTGATCCTCTGAATTTTTATCTAGCACAAGATAGCACAAAGCGCTATTTTGACCTGATGGTGGACAAATGACATTTCTGTTCGCCTCAGCTGTACAACTGTGTTGAGTGTGTATTAGCAAATATCAGCATGCTAACATGCTAAATGGTATACATGGTTAACATTACCTGCTAAACAGCAGCTTGTTAGCATTGTCACTGTTAGCATGTGAGCATGCTGACGTTAGCCTTGAGCAGCACTTTTCCGAAGTACAGCCTCACAGTGCGGCATGGTTGCAGACTCATGGCGTCTTGTTTTTTTCTGACGTGTCAGAAGCATCACTGCAATTACATGCATTTAACAATACATGCAAGTAACAGTGCGCTTTCTGCTTTCTGCAGCAACCTGGGCCGTATTCATTAAACTAATAAAAATGAAATGTGGGTTGTGGGTAGTTTTTGAATGTAATGCGAACTGCATATTTTGTTGTGTAGTTTGAAAGACTTGTTGCTCCTACCAGCTGTCAGCGTTGGAATCTTTTAACCATGACCTTTCCTTAACCTTACCCAAATTGCTTTAGTTGCCCAAGCCTAAACGTAAACGTAAAAATAGAGGTGGAAGATCAGAAAACATTTATATGAATCATTGTTGTAATGGTTATTTGTAGCCCTTAGAAAGTACTGACAAATGATGCCTTCTTGCCAAATATCGGTGGCATCAGAAAATGCTTGTATGGGTTGTTTTAGAAGGCAATGACAAACAACCGATTTCGTCGTTGAGTCTGGAGGACTTGTTGCTTCTACCGATTCTTCCCTAACCACAACCAAGTGGTTTTAGTCGTGTTAAGCAAACTGTCCTTAACCATAGAGGTGGACGATAAGAAAATGGTCATATGAATCATTTTATAATGGTCATTAATAAACAATGTCATCCTGCTGATAGAAGTGTCAGACCAGAAATCAGTCATATGGGTCATTTTGGAAGGTATGACAAAGGTTTAGTTAGAAGGACTAGGCTGACAACAGTATATCCATCATAAGCTTTTTAGCTTATTTTTAATTATCAGTATCGGCCTGGCCCATGGATCAGTCAGGTTCTGTTGGGAAGGATAAGTATGTGTTTCTCTGAACTTACTGATACATCACTGTGGTTCTAAATCCAGAAAAACAGAGCAAGAGGAGGAAAAAATATAATCTTCCATGCCAGAAAGTCAGACAAACCTATTGTATCCTGCCTTCTTAAACTACACAAACTGTGGCATATCGTATTTCTATTTCTGTCTGTTTCATCTTGTTAATCAATTGCGATGATCAATAGCATGGCGGACCTTTTTTTAATTGAGCATCATGTTTCCAAGGGAACTATCTATCAGTGTAATGAACATGGAAGAGAAGCAGACAGAGAAATATAGAGAAGGCCGCCTCTCCTTAATGTTAATGAATTAGGAGAGTTGCTTGTAACACATCGCAGTGTAATTAAATGATATGGGCCGAGCATCGATGAGCACAGGGCATATTAGATGTGCTATTTAATGTCACCAGGCAAATCCAAGCACTGTATCGATCAACCGCTTAATGTTCTCAAGCTCAGCCTCAACCCTCGACCTCCATTTCATTTTCCAGTCGGCAGGCAGGATTTAGTGCAGCTGCAGGCAATACAATGTTACATCCAGAGAAAAAAGGAAGAAAGAGAAGGGAAAAAAAAATCTGAAGTATACTGTCACCTTTAGCCCTCTCCTCCCAGGTTCAAATCAAAGAGCGTTGCTAATGGCTAAATGCTAAATATACCTGTCTACTGCTGGCAAGAGAGCATTTCATCCTGTCCCATCAGGCCAGGCCCCAAAAGCGGCCAACCTGGCAGACATTTTGGAGCCCCCGGTAAATATGTATTGATAAGTCCATTATTTGGGATGGTGCGGGGCACAGGAGCGAAGGTTTACAGTTGAGGGTGAGGAGGAGAGAGACGAGAAAGGAAAGGTATTGATTAGCACTCCCATTCGGAAAGTTCAACTACAGTGACTTCTTGGCCCCACATTAAACAATATGATGAGTGGAGATCAATGAGGTGTCGGGGAGGGGGCTGCTTTTAAGAGAGAAGTGGTGCTGGTGGGATGGGGGAGAATAAGGAGAGCACTGTGTGTGTGTGTGTGTGTGTGTGTGTATGTGTGTGAGTTTATACACAGGCGAGAGCAATGAGTCAAACACCGTCGTCAAGTTTGCTGGTCTTGACAACTATTAGATGGATTGCCAATGCTACACACGTTTGGTGATGCTCTGACTTTTCATTTGGCGCTGCCATCAGGTCAAAATTGAAATGTGTCCAATACTTCGGTTTAAAACTGACGAAAAATGACCAAACACCTGCAAAATGAATTATATTCCCATCAGCCTCAGCTGTACTGTATGTTTAGTCCTAATTCAACATGCTAATATGCAGAGCTAAGATGGTAAACATGGTGAACGTTAGGAACCTCTTTAACATCAACATGTTGGCATCGTCTCGGTGAGCATGTTAGCATGTTGATGTTAGCATTTAGCTCAAAGCACTGCTGTACCTACAGTAAGTGCAGCCTCACAGAGCTGCTAGCATGGCTGTAGAATCCTGTCCTGTTTTGATATGTTGGGAGGGAGGGCTCGAGCAGAATTTGAGGATGTACTTGCGACAAGGACCTTCTGACTCTTGGGAAGGGGGCTTCTAGGTAGTAGTAAGGCCTTTTAGGCATCGACATAAGCTCCTAAGTGCAGTACATCTGTGCACAGGGCACCACCGTCTGTCCTTGAATAGATGTTTTGTGTGCACTGTGTGCCTCTTGTATTTGCTTGTTATGCTATTTTGTTGTCACTTAGTCTTCGTTAGTCTTGCCTGTTGTTATAATGCTTTTATGAGTTTGCGTTACCACTTTCGTCAAAGGCTGTTTTTTGTTTATGATGTATCTTGTTATTTGTGATTTAATGCTGTCTTTTTTTCTTAACTTTTAAAATGCTCCTGCCCATGAAATTAGTCATTTGGCTAAAATCTGGCACATCACGGTGATACCCGCCCAGTCTTACTTACTCCCTCCTTCAGTTTCTGAAACGTTCTCTCTTCCTCCAGCCCCTGCATCTATTATACACTTCTCGCCATTTCCCGCATGCCCACCACACGCCCTCAGTTTCCTTGTCTCTTTGTCAGTTACCTGACCATGCTCCTTCCTGTGCACCTGTGCCTATTTCCCTCATTGAACCACATCTGTACCTTTTTCCTCAAATATATGTCTGCCACAGTACCTCTCCCTCTGCCTGATCATCAGTGTTACCGTACTGCCATTACTGCCTGTTGTCAGTCACCTGAAACAAAGCTGCTAAATACATTCATCTTCATGGAAAATGAGCAGAGGCGCTATTACATGCAGGAAATGCTAGATGTTTAATAAATGAGGCTAACGGCTGGTTTAGGGCTTCATCTACTTAATGGAGTTTCAAGTTTACCACCTTGGCTGAACAATCGGGAAACATCCAATCACATGATCGAGTCAGTGTTATTTATATAGCTCAAAATCAAGATTTGAGGACTTTGCAGTATGAACAATAGCAATGGCAACTTACCCCGTGTCTAGACTGCAAGCATAACGTCAGCGTTTATATATATAATAAATATATAATAACAATAATAACTTTATTTCTATGCCACTTTTCAAAACTAAAGTGCTTTACACATTAAGATAAGGATTACACAATACAGAATCAATACTAAATAAACAGCAATAAAAGGAAAAAACATGCCAGACACAGTAAAATCAAAGAACAGGGTCAGATAATAGCAAGAAAATAAAAATAATATGATAAAAGTTTAATAATTACAATGATGAAATAATTATAAAACATTAAAATATGGTAAATTTTAGTAAACCCATGAAGTTTGAAATAACATAGCCTGGATTGCAAAATGTAGATAAATATATTTATTCAGTGCCTTTTTATTGGGCATCTGTCATGACCTGGTTCAAGCAGTCACGACAAAAAGGGAGACAACACCATGCGATGGTTCAAAGTAATATTTTATTTTAACCAAATTAAACCAAATTAAGCCGGATTAAATCTCAAACTGAATATTTCAAAGATGGGATGTGGACATCAGTAGAATCAGTGGTGTAAGGTGTGTGTGTGTGTGTGTGCATATTTGTGTATGAGGGTGTTGCCAAGTGCAAACAGAACAAAATGGGAAAACTCAGGACAGCATTACAAAACCACAAACGTGGTGTGCCTACAGAGGTGGCCTGGCGAAGAAGAGACAGACCTGGCATTCTGCAGGAACTTAAGTAACCTCAGCACATTGGGCCCAGGTGTGCAGGATTACTCGTTAGCAGGCTGCAGGGAGAGAACAGGTTAGACACACCTCCAAGAGGATCCCAGAAACTCTCATGATGACACCCACAGGGGCATCACAGCATCAACTTCGTGTTTACGCAAAAAACAGACTTGAAGTGTAAATAAAAGCTTCAGGTTGCGGTTTTGCCAATGAGACGGAGCTGAGATGCAAGCCTTCACAGAGCCGGTGCAGACAGCTGCATAGATTCAAATGAGTTGTGTGAGTAAAAAACGCCTCTGATATGCTTGCATTCTACACACGGGGTGAGCCTTAGAACTATATTATTTTACGATATTATGATTTCTCAAAAGGACAAAAAGACATTTCTTACCAACAATGTAATTTAACCCTGTAAGAAGACTCCTGTGTTTCTGTGTTAAGGCACATTGTGGTTCAAAGTAAACTTTAAAATTTGTAATTTACAACAGAAAATAATATTTAGCCCAACCAGTGGCCCCTCTTAGTTCCTTTAATTCTTTACTGGTCAGGCAGGTTGAGAGAGGCTGCACCAATTATATCAAATAACTGGAGTGCTTTCCTTTCTGCAAGAGCATGATTATTAATGAGGTCCTCAAGGCAAGTACAGGCATAAATGCGTGTCTGAAAGTGTCTCTTCCTGGGCTGAAAATGAAAGCTTTGAAGCAAATGTTGAAACTTTTACATATTAATGATGACTTGCGATGAGAGCAATCGCTGTTGACATCCAAAAACTGCATGTTGCTGTTGTTGAATGAGAAATCTAGTGCCATAAAAGGTCAACTTTTCTGAAAGACATTTTAGCTTGATGAATATTACTTTTATTCACTCGCAGAAATCGCCCGCTTGAATTAACAGTGAAATGAACATGTAGACCAGACAGTGAAGGTAGATTCAGGGGCATCTTACACTTAAAAAGTTCAAAACAAAAAAAAAAGGTGTTAAAAAAGTATTATCAGATATTATCATTTTTGTTCAGTATGAATGTTCAGAACTTACCAGAAAGCATTGCATTGTTATTTACTTCGGAGACTTCAGCAGTGAGTGGCTCTCATTGCTCTGTTGCCACTATATGCTGCAGAAAAACATGGATATCTGTGTCATCACCCATAGAGAGGTATCTAAGGAGATATTCTGAAGCCTAGATTTGGGTTAACGTTCACTGCCGACTTTTGTAACGTGTGACGAACAAGCTACACGTTACTCTGATAGGCTGGAACGACAGTCAATCAAGCCTTAATATTTCCATTCCTGTACGAATGCTCTAAGAATAGTCACTAAGACACATTAGAATATTTTTTTTTATTATTTCTTTGTTTCACACACATAAATATAAAAACACATGAAGGAAATATAAAAGTACGTGTGAGGGTGTGGTAGAAACCTGTAATGGCTTATATGAAAACCACACCCAAAAGACATACAAAGGGTAAAATACATATCTACAAAATCACCAGTATACATTACAAATATTAGTTTTCAAAAAGATACATACATCAAATAAGTATAGAATCATAGTAAAAAAATGCAGAGAGGCAGGAGTAAATTGACGTATTTACAGATCATTCTTTTTCCAAGTCAAATGTTTTTTGACAGCAGGTCATTTCTGAGTGTCTTTTTGTACATAGACAATGACACAGAGGAATCCATTATATGTACATTTTCATTCCACAAGATATTTGACATATAAAACTGACCACGGGATGTTTTATACAATGGAAGATGAAGATTCTTAGCCTGTCTAGTTGGGTAATCACGGAAAAGTTAATTATCAACATGATAATATCTAAAACTATAAGCTTAATCTGTGTTCTTATATCTCACTTTAAAGACAATACAGATTTGAAAGATATTGATGTCAAAAATAGCCAACAACTGAAATTGAAAAAAGAGAGGTGCACTTTGTACAAAAGGTTTGGAAAACGTTCCTAATCTAATTAACTTTTTCCGTAGCAGCAATATTTGTTGGATAAGTTGGAAAAGTACTTGCCCGTACAATATTACAGTATGTTAAATATAGATAAATTAAACTATAATATAATGCTAAGAAACATGTATTTGTACAAAACCTCTTATTTTTCTCAGAATCCCAAAAGATTTAGTAACCTTACTGCAGTCAAAACCAACTGGTTGTCTCTAAGAGAGTTTATCATCAATCAAAATATCTAGAAAACATGTTGATGAAACTTTGATTATTTCGTCATTATCAATATGAAGTTTGATTTGCTCGCTGTCATATTACTTATTTCCTGCAAATAACATGAGATTAGCCTTTTTGACATTTAATGACAACTTGTTTGTTTGAAACCATATTGAGTAATTGAGAAGATCATGATTTAGTACTCTAATGAGAGTTGCTAAATCTCTATTTGAGAAAAAAAAAAGGTTTGTGTCATCTGCAAAGAGCAATGGGAATGTGGTGTCAGATACTGCATTGATTTATTATATAAATAAGAAATAATAAAGGTCCTAATATGGAACTTTGAGGTACACCATATTGCATTATACTTCTTTTGGAAGGGTTATTAAATAACATGCTGTCATCGACTGTAAACCTGTTTTGTGACTGTTAGACAAGAATACCAGTAATTCTTCATCATGAAGTGAATAGACAGGAAACACTGAGGCAAAATTTTCACAGATCCATGATATCCAAATACAAGATGTCATTTTAAGAACAGGTGTACATTTTAAAAGTACTACATGGAGTTTTTAACTGGTTATGAAACAGTCTCAATTTAATATTGATGCCTCTATATGTCCTACATAAGCAAACGAGACCAACAGCAAGACGATTGGCTATTTCTATATAGTTATTCTTAATACCTGTCACCGCGAAATCAGACTAAATGATTCACGGCAGGCAGGCAGGAAGCACCTATGTTTACATTTTCCCAGGCAAAGTTTCGTAGTAAGTAATATGTTAGCCAGTTAAAAGGAAGCAGGATTTTATTTTTGACGTTATATTTTGTGGTTATGGAAAGAGAAAAAGCAAAGAAAAAAAGAAGAGAATTGGCCGCAGAACAAAGAAAAGCTAAAAGGGACAGTGACAGAGCAAAACACAAGTCAACTATGGTCGGTCATTCAACAGGTGGAGAGAATTGCAGGATTTTAAAGGATTCAAGACCGATCCTGAATTGGCCCTCTTCCAAGGGGGACCATATTTTCAAACCCCCAAACCAGGACCCTTGAGTGTACCGCAAGTTCATGCACACGTACATGTATGCGCTTATGCACGCACGGCGTTTTCATCAGGATGGGGGACAATTAGCACACCTACCGAGTGCATCTTTCAACACCATGGATGCAGCATTTTCGTTGCCTTGAAAACGACACAGTGATTGATTGACAGGCATACAGACAAATCAGTGTTGAATTCAGACTCGGTGCAGTGTTTGTTTTTATACTGGGTTAGGTAATAATGAGTGGGATAGAACATGATGACGTCTATGTAAGTGCTGAAAACAAGTATAATATTGTGATTATTATTTTAATTGTGGTGAAAACTGGGACAATTTGTTAGTGAATGTTGAAAACCGGGACATATTACTGTTTTACAGATATCTGTCAGGACTCGGGACACCCATCTTGAAACCGGGACAATCCCAGACAAACCGGGTCGTCTGGTCACCATACCTCTTCCCCCTAGACAGGTCTGTAATATGTCTATTTTATTCATGAAATACATTGCGAGATGTGGTTTTACAGTCCATGGCGGTATAACGTTAGGGCACGGTGGACATTACTGTAATACAATGGACTTATAACGTAACATTTTATATTGGCCTTGCTACCAAGCTATATCTTGCTGTTGGCTTATTAATATGAAGACAGCATTTCCCATACATAGGCTCTACTTCGGCGCCCAGGTAGATAAAATCCGAATTCCAATTTTCACAGCGGGCTGGTGGCCAGCGGCAGCACTGGGTCTAACCTGTGTAATGGTAGCAACATAAGGTTTGCTGATCCGGTGGGGAGTCAGGACGGTCTGAGATAACAAGATAATCAACCCGTTATCATGAGAAAACAAAAGGTAGTTTTCTCTTATTACTTACAATGTTTATATGTTTATTTACAGTTTGTTTACAGTCAACAAGTGTCTATAGGCTTTGTGGAGATGCTGTAGTGGTCACTATGTACAGTGGGGCTGGCTTGCAAGTCTCACAGCAAACCGGATGACCTTAATAATGTTTTTATATCATATATATATTATAGGCTTTACTTGAGCAGCTGCAGGCTGAAGCAGAGAGATGGGAGTTGGTCAACCTCTCACAGGTCTCACAGGTCTTCACAAATTCAATGACAAAACATTTTGAATTCACTACCACTCTGATGCACACTCCTGGCCAACCCTAACTGGCTTTTTCTCCATAACACAGCCCCCGAGGCTCAATGGTATTGTAGTATTCAGAGGCATGCATCATGACAAACATGAATTTACAGAATAGTTACATTATCTGAGAGAATCACATATTTCTATCTTAAGTAACATTGAGGATATTATTGAAAGCCATATTTGAAATGGGAACAAAGAATTGAAGAAAAACACAGAACCAGCAGACTCCACCCTCCCACTTCGCAACTCTCATCTCTCTCTGATGGCCACCATCGGTTTTAGCTGTCACATGGTGGTGGCTGCTTGGTTGCAGCCTTGTTACATCATTTATCGAGATAAAATAATTAGATCATTACATGAATGAAATGAAATGTTGCAGAATAAGGCTGTGTAATGGCTTGCCTCCATTCAAAGTATGGTCACACCTCTCTGGAGTCCTCTTGCACTAAAGGAAAGCTTCATTAAAGGCATAAAATTAGAATTAAAATGAAAATACAAACAGTCAGATGAGATCTTGCTGAACTCAATAGAAACATTAGAGCTGATGTAAACCCCTTTGCCTGAGTGGCTTGTGGAAAAGAGAAGGAAGCAAAGATTGGATCCAATCTTCAAGCCAATTATCCTCCTATCTATTTAGCACATGAACATTTCCAAAACCAGAAACAACTGATGCAGGAAGAAGAGGTGAGCAGAGAGGCTCAGGGAGGGGAAAGACAAAGAGAAGTGATTGGAGAAAAGACACAAATTATAAAGGCAGGATGCTATAACCTGCCTCATTTTAAAAGGATAATTGTGTGTTATTATTTTTATGGTTTTGGCCACTATTCCTATCAGTAATAACAGCATTATACTCACAAAGGTAATTGCTCAGATCTGGGAACATTTCCACATGACTCAAACAAAGTCAAACGAGTTGATAAACATGAGCAGTCAGACAATCAGATGGATTTTAAACAAACCCATAAGTTAGACAGATTTATTTGAAAGAGAGAACAAAGGTGAACATTACCACCCAAACGGTCTGTTGTGAATATCCATCACAATTTAGTATGGACATATATAAGAAAATGGATATCATGTTCCAAGATGGCGCCCCATTCATTCCAATAAAAGTGTGCACCACAGTTCTTGTCTGGCTGAGCCACCGACTCCTTGCACACACGAACGCACAGGTGTTTGTGATGCTCAGAAAAAAGTATTTCAGTCAGCGGACTCATGTGGAATAGATTGTATGAGAATGGAGAATATGTTTAACATCCAGGCTCTGACTTCATCACTCCCCACAAGGTAGCACCAAGCACAGCACAGCAGGGGGGAGCAATGATATACAACTTCCTACAGGTGGATGCTGGCATGGAGGTGGAGCTTTTGAAATGCTGTATGAACAGCAGCAGCATCTGGAGTGGCAGCAAGCGTCAGCGTAGCTTTCAGGTGAGCGGTGTGGCAGCAGGCACGCAGCTGAAGAATGAGCAGCGAGGCTTCAAGACATTCATAATTTTACAGACATTTCTTTTTTAATTACTGGTATTGAGCGTTTTTGGTCCACTGGGCATCACGTGACCTGCAATTCCAAATGTGGCCACTGCTTAAAAATCATCTCAGAGCCCATGACTTTTCCTGGGGGAGTTTGCAGACTAACTTCCTGGTTCAACTTTGATCCACCATACTTTCCGTAGTTCTGCTCACACAGTTTTCCTGTGGAATTCGGAATTAGTTGGCCAAAACAGGAGGGATCATAGCCATGTTATCAGCTCTATGAGGCTGCACATAGGCACAGTTGTGCTTTGAGCTAAATGCGAACATCAGCATGCTAAAAAACTCTAAATGAAAACACTAACATATTGATGCAAACCAGTGGTGAACTTGAGTGTGCATTATGTGTGCCTCCAGAACTAAGATACATTTACACACAACAACATAAAGAACATTTGTACTGAAAACACAGTGTGTTCTTGTGATTAGCGAGCTATGGAATTAAGCACCATAGGAGACAAAACGTCTGCTAAAACCAAATCACCAGGTGGGAGTAAAATGAAAAATGGGTTGAGGGGGTGTCCAGGGTCATGTGCTATGGTCAGTGCCATGTGAGTAATGGCTCTGTTATTGAGATCGAAGAGGTTGGGGACTGGGAGACTAATGATTTTGGAAGCACTGTGTGTAATACGAGACAACTTGTTGTAGTTGGAGACAGACAGCATGGTGAGAAAACAGAGGGAGCAGTATTGAGTATATTGAATTATGCTTTTGTAAGGCAGTAACAGAAGGTGGGCGGCAACAGAGTATGTTTGTGGATGTCAGTGGTGTGTGGGTCAAAACTGATTTTATTGTCCAGTGTGATTCCAAGGTATTTGAAACTGTCAACCTGCACTACTGTCTCTCCATTGATGGAAATGGGGCTCAGGGAAGTGCAGTTAGTGTTGGGGGTGCCGATAGCCAGTTCCTTTGTTTTATTAACAGTCAGCTGTAGATAGTTAGTGTTACAGTACACCACTGAATGAAATGAGAGTGTTGATAAGTCACCACGGAATCATTGTCATTAAGAAGTGCAAGTATGGCAGTGTCGTTAGAGTAAGTAGTAAGTATGTGGGGGATGGGAGATGGGCTAGTGCAGTCATTAGTGTACAGGGTGTAGAGGAAGGGGCTGAGGACACTTGATCTTGTGGGGCTCCGGTGTTGATGGTGATGGTTGGAGATGTTGCTGTGGCAACCTTTACAGTCTGGTCTGTCACCAAGGAAGTTGTGTGCCCGGTGGATAGAAGAGGGGTGACGTTGAGGTGCTGGAGTCTCTTTATCATCTGATGACGCTGGATTCTGAGGATTCTGACAAAGTTGCCCAATAATCCTAGGTATTGTAGCAAGATACGGAGGAGACATACTCCAGCTCAGTTCCCTTCTTGGTCTTGTGGGCGAACTGGTGGTGGTCCAGCTGTGAACTGACAGCTGACATGATGGTGTTCAGCATTAGCTTTTCCAGGCATTTCATTATTATTAAGGTAAGTGCAACTAGCCAATAGTGATTGAGTTCTGAGGGGCAGGATTTCTTTGGCGCAGGTATGATAGTGGATGTTTCACAGAGGGTGGGAGCTATTGAGGTCCTGAAAGTCCTGGGGCCTTGCCTGGCTTGCAGCAGCTCAGCAGTCGCCTTACATCCTCCTGTGTGAAGGGCATGCAGGGTTGGGTGACTACAGGATGGGTAGAGCTCTCAGCAGCTCTTCACACTCAATAGCAGCATTAAAGGTGTCAAAACGGGCATAGAAAGTGTTCAGGTCTTTAGGAAAAGTGACAAGGTTAGTTATTATGGAGAGGGTGGGTCTTGGGTCACACCCAGTGAGGGTCTTTTTGAAATGTTTGTCTGGTGTTCATGTTGCTACGTTCCTGTTCAAATTTACCTTTGTTTTTGTCTGAGTTTGGTTTAATTATGTCATTTTTAACAGTGCAGCAAGTGGGTTTGAGGGAAGCACAGTCATTGCGTTTAAAGGCTTTTTGTTTTTCCCTTAAACTGTATTTAATGTGGGGGAATATCCAGGGTTTGGAGTTGGTATATCTTCTGAATGTCTTAACAGGAATTGTGCTTGTTATACAGAACTTAATTTAGTCTGGGGTATTTTCGACGAGGATCCAAAACGAGAGGGTATCTGTCATCACAGTCTGTGTAGGCTAGCACTCCCTGTAGCTGTGCAGTTGCGTCCTCCGACCATTGGCTGGCACTATGGTATAGGTCTGGGGCTTCAGTTTCAGTTCCTGTTTGTAACGTGGAAGCAGGAAAACTACATTGTGACTGGTGAAACCAAGCGGAGAGTGAGCTTTGCCGACATTTCGCTCAAAACCACAAATGTTAACCTCATGGTAGCGCTAGAGAAAAAGACAGGGGATCACCAAAGTCAGTAGGTAGTCAGTCGTATAATTAATTTCACTCTGGACATGGTAGACCGACCGACATTCCTAGAGAAAAAATAAGGCTCCAGTTGCATGAAACTAATTATCCTTTAACGTCCTTATAAACCTTCCCAAGTCCAGTCACACATTGCCTCAAATAGCTTCCTGAGTCAAATTTCAAGCCACACAAATATCCTGCGGTGACGATGCAGTCCAGTCAAAGGATCTTTCACCTTTGAAAGCAGAAGCATCACTCTGCTTCCTCCTCTGTGGACTAAAATCTCTCATTTTCTCTGTGTTCCCCAACCTACTGAATGATTCCTCACTCTTGACTCACTCTGCTCCCTCTAAAAATATATCTCTCCTTCCATTTGGTTTACTATATCTTACGCCATCATTCTGAGGTTGCAGAAATATTGTCCAGGCACTTTGTCCCCAAATTTAAGTTCATTCTGATGTTGCATTTCATGTAAGTCACTCAAAGTACAAACTATAAATACAATATACAATGGAAACAAGCAGAGAAGCTGTAAAACTGGATAATAGCAGGGAGGAGATGAGAGAGAAAGAATGGGGAGCGGCTGGGAAGGAGACAAGTAAAAGGAATGTTAGGGGAGGTTAGAGAATCTTACTGGGTCTTTAAATATGTGTTTAAAAGAGAGAGGGAGAAGATGGTTGATGGACAAAGTGAAAAGCGAAGAGACAGAAAGGCAGTGAATTGAAAAGAGCTCAGCTTGACGTGGCAGAACATGTATTGGTGTAGTGGAGCACAAATGAGAGAGACAGACAGAGAGAGGATGCAGAGTAGTAGGAAGAGCATGGAGGGAAAGAGGGGAAGGAAAAGGATCAATGTGAGGATCAAAGTCTGTTACCAGGAAAGGTGTGTGTGAGACTGTGGACATGGATTCAGGTGCTAACCTAACCGCTATGGATCCTTGAAGGCTGATTCTGCATCCCTGTCCCCTACAAAATGCATTGATGTACTAATTTGCTTTATCAAATATGTTTTGGAGTAATTGCTGCCTACATTGCGCTTACTGGCAATATTTTTTTTTGCCACTTAATATTTTAAGTCATGGAGAGGAGGTGGGAATGAACACTTTGACACCAATGGCAGGGGCTCACACCGTGTGTTGTGGTTTGGGCAACTGAAACACTTGGTTAAGACTGTGGCTTAGGTTAAGTACTAAAAAAGTTAATGAGTTCTGCGTTGTGATTCAAAACAGATTACTTTTTAGTCACACTAGCGGCTTGGCCCTAGGGATGGTAATGTCAGTCAATGCACCTCTTTGGTCCAGACTGAAATATAATAATACAATACTAACTATTGGATGGATTGCCATTAAAATTTGTGTTAAAATTACAGTTTGTGGTCGGCAAATGACATTCTAGTAACTTTTCTGATCCCTTAAATTTTCATCTAGAGCTGTCATCAGGTCAACATTTCAATTTGTGCAATACTTTGGCTTGATGTTGCGACAGAGAATCATTTACATCATTGAATATTCTGTCAATTATTTTCTCAATTAATCCTTAATTCATCTGCTCTGTGAAGTATGAGAAAAGAGTGAAACGTCCCAAAGCCCATGGTGATGTCTTCAAAGTGCTTGTTGAAAGTCTGACCAACAGTCCAAAACCCAAGGGTATTCACTTTACTATCAAAGGAAAAAGAAAAGCATCAAATCCTAAAAAGTGGAAAGCTGAAGTCAGAGAATGATTGGTTATTGTCTTGTTCCATATTTAACCAAGGCACGATCTTTCCCTAACCGTAACCTTTAGTTTAAAATTAACTTGTGGGAAGCATTGCTACGCGAACCCTGGTTTGCACTGCTGACACATCACCATAAAAAGCCGAATCATATATATAATGTATAATTTGTTTGGGGGTTTTTTGTTGTTGTTTTTTTAAAAGGACACACACATAATGCTAGGCTGCATTACCTTCATTACAAAATAGCCTATATTACGTAAGGTACTGTATATTTTTAGGACAGTGGGTTGGATACTGATATTATTGTAATACTACTGCATTCCTCTTCAGGTGCAAAATTTCTGAAACTGTATTTCAACATGAAACTCTATACCTTTCAATAAAATGTCAGATAAATGAATAGTTTTGGTTGGGTCAGCAGCTCATTAAAGGGCCGGTTGACCCAAATTACAAAAAGAAAAAAATAAATATCTTTTATCCACACTGATTTTTATTTTTTATTTCTGTTTTTATTCCTCAGGGTTTAGAGATATCTGTGTTCAAGAATTCCACAGGGTACCTTAATAACCAGATTTCAGATTTAGAAACTGCTGGGAAAATTCCTTCTACATTACAACATAATGATTCATCTGTCAGGTATCTGATATGAAAGAGTAATAATAAAAACATATTGACTGGCTGTGGGCCAGGAGGAGCCTTCATCAGATCAGAGCTGAACCTGAATGTCTTTTAATAAAGGTGAGCTCATACCAAGCATGTTTAGTTCGATCAGCTGGGCTGCTGACAGTGATGCCTTAAGATAACAAAATAGCCACACTGAGAAGCCTGGAAATGATTGTTTCTGTCTGAGAGAACTGTGGTACATTAAAGTGAAAATGGAATCTGAACAAACTTAATCAAATAATACAAAATCACAAGGGTTCATGGAGAGATGGACGTTTACATCTCAGAACCAGCAGTTATTCCTGCAGCAGGAGTTAGGCATCGCAGAATAAACCGCATCATCCACAGCAATGGAGACACTTATAATTCAAGCAAATACATCCACAAACATAGCCTTCTGGATTTATTTAATACACACACATTCCATATGAACAGTACATTGGAACTGTTATTGGTCGTTGTAATCATTCCTCCTGTCTATACTGGCCATGAAGTGATCTCCTTGTAAAGTGACTACACTGTAAGAAATAGGGACAAAATCCACTGTCCTTGTTCTGCGTAAGCAACATTTTAAAGTTCATCTGAAGCTAATATATCTTCAAACAGTCTGAAACTTTGAAAAACAACCACTTGGTTTGTCTAACTCTTTTTAGTATGACATTCTCTGTTTGCATAGTCACAGGGGAGTGGTCTCATGTTGGTTTGTTGCCGGTGCTGTGTCAAGGATTGTGTCCTAGTCCATTTGTGTTTCCCCTTACCTTAATATGGGCCCAAATTTAGCCAAAAAATTGCAACTGCACAGAGCATATGTGCATGTGTGAAGATGTCCACCTATGCAGACACCCAGCATAGCATAAAGGTACTGTCTGTCTGCTCTTTGCATCCATTTTGGAGTACATCCTCCCCTTAACCCCAAGCTTTTGTGTTCTTTGATGCTTAACCTTAAAACAGCTACAAGGAACTTTCATTTTGTGTTGATTTTGGCTTATTTTTAAACACAGCTGGGGATGCATAGCAATGAGGTAATGTATGTATTTGTGGCTATGTAAGATTAATAACTGTAATACGACGGTGAAACAAAGTAAACTTTGTTTTAGTACCGTTCATACACCAAGGTTACATGGAACGTTAAGCCTACAACTAACAGATTGGGTTGCTTGGTAATAGTAATTTTGTTGAGAAGGCTAAAGTTAAAAACATTTCCTAGTAATGTTCTGTCTTCATAATAATAAGCCAACAGCAAGAAATAGCTCGGTAGCAAGGCCAACATAAAATGTTACGTTATAAGCCAGTTGTATTACAGTAATGTCCTAATGACCTAATGTTATACCTCCATGGACTGTAAAACCACGTCTTGCAATGTATTTCATAAATAAAAGAGACATATTACAGACCTGTTGAGGAGGAAGAGGGACAATTCAGGATCGATTTTGAATCCTTTCAAATTCTGCAATTCTCTCCATCTGTTGAATGACCGACCAAGGTTGACTCGTGCCGTGCTCTATCACTGTCCCTTTTAGCTTTTCTTTGTTCTTCGTTCAATTCTTTTCTTTTTCTCTTTGCTGATCCTGCCCCAGTATCAGCCATAACCACGAAATATAACGTCAAAACTAAAATTATCTAAAGACAAATCTCCTCCTGCTTTCTTTTAACTGGCTAACGTACTACTCACTGCCAAACTTTGCCTGGGAAAATGTAAATTAGGCTCTTCTGGTCTGCGTGCAGTAAATCACTTCGTCTGATTTCGCAGGGAATCAGACCCAGGGACAGGCATTAACAATAACTATATAGAAATAGCCAATCTTCTCGCTTCTCGTTTGCTTATGTAGGTCATATAGAGGCATCAGTATTAAATTGAAACTGTTTCATAACCAGTTAAAAACTCCTTGTAGTAACTTTAAATAAGCAACAATAAAAGTAAAAAAAAAACATTCTTAGGTATTATTATTATTATTATTATTATTATTTATTGAAAGTTTATCTCAAAACTCAGCTAATGTAATAGCTGAGTTTTGAAATATCTTATGACAAATAATCAAAACTGTGTGTTCGTGTAGAAACCAGTAAGAAGCCAACTAACAAAACAGGGCCTTTAAGAAGGTATTATTATTATTATATTTCAAAGTGATTAAATGGATGTGTTTTGCTACCCATGTTTGTCTATGTACAATGTAAACTGTATACTGGTATCAATATCTTAAATTCATCTACAACTTAATACATTCTAATGTGTGATGGTAGCTTATGCTGTATCTGTGCAATGTCAGAAAAATGGGACGAATGGGAAAACCATCCTTTCACAGAAATTTTACATTCTTTTTTAAAACTTTTAATTTTAGAACATTTTAAATGTAGCAGACTTGAGACACAGAGCAAGAACAGCAGAGTTAGGTCGGGGTCATCAATTAAACAGAAAAATATACTGTTCATTACACAGGGATTTATTCATAGATGCCTCTTATTATTGAAACCAAAAGACACTGTTTAATGCTCTTTTTTACCATTGTCTTTATTTCCTTGGAGAGTGAAAAATGCAATTTAATCCAGTATTTTATGAAGACATCTTTTCCACGGAGCCTAACAATAAGAAAAAGTCATGTCAGGGGGTAGATAAAATTTTTACACATACCTTTAGGTATATTTAGGCACATCTTTAAACAAAACATCAGTACGCAAACCCAGTATCCTTGACATTAAAATATCAGAGAGTTATATTCTGGTCTTAGCTACACTGTATATTGTATTTTGGCTTCGTACTGCAAGTAGCCTTTCATAATGTACTGACTCCAGCAATAATAAGGTTATTAAATTAGCATCTAATTTCCCCCTAATTACATGAACACAACCCATGACTCCTTCACTCACATGATCTACTACAGCAGCTGCACTTTCACACAGGCATTAAAAGTCATAGTCATTACTGAGCACACAGATACAGCCTGGATACAGGGGGAGTCAACACATGACAGACTAATGATATTAACATCTTATGACGATGGTTATGAATGCTGAATTCAGGATAAGAATGTAATTTATACATTTTCACATGGACCCGCCAAGGCACATTTGCAGATTTGGATGTGAAAACACAAGACTCTGTGCCTGCATCAAGATGCAGACTCTGTAACACACTCACAGAGAGAGAGAGAGAGAGTTTGGCACAGCACAATATCCCATTTCATGGCTTGGCTGGGAAAAGCCTCAAAAACAGGCAATGTGTGAAAACTCAGCCTTTTCCACCTCACAAGCGTATCTGCTTGTGCGTGTACTCTGAAATGTTTAACACCCCATGCAACAATGTAAATTGGACACCCTTTGAAGGTGGCAGAGGCAGGAAGAGAATCTGGAGCGATGGATTTGAAGTGTGTGTGTGAGAGAGAGAGAGAGAGACAGAGACAGAGACAGAGACAGAGGATGGGGTCAGGGATAGAGAACAGCATGGTGTTTACATACCAAATAGTTTCTTTACGTCTCCCTCAAGCCCTGCGGAGAAACACCTGCAATTGCTGGCTTCCTGTTTTTTTTTCACAGACAGCCTACCAAAAACGTCTTTCAATTAGGAGAGGTGAGGCGTGGCCATCCAGGAAGCAGCAACAGAATGTGAGCTTTCCTCCGAGGGGCCTCCAGCACCCTGAGGAGCCCCTCTGACAAGCCTGTAAGCCTCTCCTCAGACCCTGGCTGTCTGGAACCACCAATTACCACTTTCACCATCTGCCCCTCTCCCTCTTTCTTTTTTCATTTCCCTCCATTTATCCTCTTCATTCTATCCTCTTGCTACTTCCTCTTTCTTCTTTGCTTCACCTCTATTTCTGCATATGCCACCCGCTTGCTGATTCTCCTTTTCACTCCGGTTCCTCTTTTGTATCTCCCTCCGTCGCCTCACAATTTTCTTCCTCATTTTCCCGTATTGCCTCTGTTGTTTTCACCACACTGCTGACCGACAGTTAGGCTGAACCCCATTATGCTTGCAAACAGGGCATTTTGTGGCGACGCTAGCTGGGAATCGGTATGGCAATGACCTCCGTCAGTAGGGATTAAGGGGACAGAGTGACAGCTCCTGAAAAGAAAAGGACTCCACTTTGCTCATCTCAGCACTGGTGATTCAGCACTTAGAGTCAGACTGGTACATTGGCTTGCTGATTTGACTTTATCAAAAATCAGATATTGGTCAGTCAGTGTCGTTCACCTCTGAAAAGATGGAGATTCATTTTGGAGCTTCTCCACTAGCCAGAAGAATCAGGAGGAGCAGCTTCAGGAGTGTCACACTGTAAACGCTGCCATGAAACCTGCCTCAGTCTGCCTTAAAGGACCACATCTACTTTTGCGGGACAATCCTACAGGACAGCATCAATACCCACCCTCTGGAAAACATCCACCAGCATACCAGAAGCCTCTCCCTTCAGAACCTAACCACTACCGACAAGCCACGCTCACTCCAATAATCATGAAATACCTGGAAAAACTGATTCTGCACACCCTCCTGCCAACCGTCAGACCAACCGTCCACAGCTGGACCCCCACCAGATTCCCTGCAGCAGCGGTTCTCAAACTTGGGTCCGAGGACCTCCAGG
The DNA here is from genome assembly GCA_003416845.1 of Oplegnathus fasciatus. Classification (NCBI taxonomy): domain Eukaryota; kingdom Metazoa; phylum Chordata; class Actinopteri; order Centrarchiformes; family Oplegnathidae; genus Oplegnathus; species Oplegnathus fasciatus. The sequence continues at coordinate 91,965 of NTHP01000345.1, read as the reverse complement.
GGTCCTTGAGGGGGTCCCAGGGAGTCCCCAGAAAAATGGGGAATATTTTAATTTTACCCAGTGGTGCAGTGATAATGGCTGCAGGTGAATGTGGATAAAACAAAAGAACTGGCCATTAGCACATCAAACACACCCCATGCTGAACTGAACCCCACCTCCATATCATGGCAAGACAGTTGAGCAGCTTCAAATATTATAGACTCATTATAGACAATAAACTGAGTTTTGATCAACACATCACTTCTGTCCATAAATGATCCCAGCAAAGACCCAACCCAACCCCCCAACCACCAACACCACCTGCTTTTGCTTTACAAAAGTATAATTTAGCCCATCCTGCTATACTGTTCCCACTGCTTCTTCATCATGTCAAATCTCCATTTGGGACAATAAACAAAAATCTAAATCTTAGAGTTCTAAAGCTCAGCCAAAAACCTGAGGCCAATACCGTAATGAAAACCTCATAAACTGTTTATCAAATGCTTAAGGAGACTTTATGGGGCTCAAAGAGTTTTTCATTTACTTGCAAGGTTGTCAAGTCAACATGGTTTTGAGGACACTTTGTGGTGATTAGTCCTTCCTGTAAAGTCAGTGTCACAGGAAGAAATACAAGACAATGAGTGTCAAGCTGCAGTTGTAAAGGTTTACATATTAAAACAGGGTTAAGTGTTCTGACATGTCTTTCGACACTGGTATGTGTTGCCCTTTAGTGTGTTAGATACAGATGGGTGACAGTTTAAAGGAAAAACCAACATAAAGTGTGTTAGTAAAGTGTTGAGCCACAACAGCTTCAATGCAATCAATTGATTCTACAAGTCTCTGGAACTCTACTGGAGGGATGGAACACAAAAATAATGAATACAGCAGAAGTGAAGAACTCTGTATTTTTGCACTGTATACTGTACTGTACTGTGGCCAAAGCAAGCAAAAATGACCATTATTGTTTTAACCGTCTAAGTAGCCTAGCGTAAAGCATCAGTGTTGTTACTATGGGTACTTGTAGTCTACTATACACTCCAACAGTCTTTTGTCTTTTTTGGCTTGGGACAAAGTCTACTTGTGACTCCTCATCAACGGTTTAATTATATTGTCCACCCAATTTATATCAATGAGGGTAGACAAAATATATACCTTTTAGTATAAAGCAATTCAACAGCACACACCACAAACTACAGCCTCCAAAATGACCATAAAGTTGAATCAACACCACTGTAAAACACTTTCAAACAAAAAATGAACATTATAACCTTGATGATGGTAATATTTATTGCAGGACTGTTCTATTAGACTATGCAGTATTTTTCCCTGGTTATTGTGTCACCTGTGATTAAATAGTCTTAAACACTTGCAGTGACTTAACTGAGAGACATTGCAGACTTAACCTTGGACCTTGACCAATGACAGCTTGCTATTTTTCATGACCTGCGTGACGTACATAGAGGCGCCAAGGACCGACTTCACCTTTCCACCTGACAGCGACAACAACATGATTCCTCTTTCACTTGGCCATGTTTACAGTTGTGCACAGAAGAGCCATTTGTGCTGCTATGTTCATAGACGTTGTCAAACTAAGCAAGAGAAGGCAAAAAAAATTGGACACACTTATATTACACAGGATGAAATGTGCACCCAATACTCAATTTTTCGATAAATGTTTTCAATTTTAATAATTTTTAGAGGCCTGAAATGGTAAAAACAATTAAGTATTTCAGCAGAAATAACAAAGCCAAACATCCCGCCCCAAAAAACATATTTTGTTTAGCCAAAATATGATTTTTCTCCTTTTAACATCTTAATCATCTTGTGACCCCTCAGATGTCCTTTGTGAACCCTTGGAGGGTCCTGACCCAAGGTTAGGAACCAGTGGATAGGGTACCACGGACACTAATTAAGGACAGTGATTAAATTGTGGACCAGGACTATATGAAGCACCCTTACATTAGAGGTGTACAGAGACGTCATTATCTGTATCTGTCTCTGTATCTGTTCAACCAACAAAATTATCTGTCTCTGTATCTGTATTCGGATAGTAGACAGGAAGTGGGTGTGGTTTATACCGGAAGTCACATTAAATCGGGCAAATGTTGTATTTTCTAACCTAAAATTCATTGGCAATGCAATTTTTGTGCCTTCAAAGCATCAAATTGATTTCATACTGGCATTTAGGTAATTATGAAATATATTTTCACATCCTCATACTGTACTTTTCATCTCTCTCTCTCTTTTTTATTTTTAACTAAACTAAGTTTTATTAATTGTCTGAACATTTTTTTGTCTGTTTTATTTTATTTTAGTTTTTTCTCCCTGACTGACCGAAGTTTGGATAGACTGCAAACCATCTGAACACCACCGCCCCTGAACTAGCTGGGGGACGCTGACCAGTCAGTTTGCACAAGGAAAATGAAGCTTTAGAAATCAAGACAGTCTTTTAAAGAATTTTTCACTAAGCAGCAAAGGGCCTAAGGTCCTGGGCCGCTACGATAAGGACTCAGTCTTAATGGCACGCACTCTCTCAGTTGAGCGACCTGAGCGACCTGTTTAAAACCTGCAAAAAGTGACGAAGCAGTGTTAGGAGTAAGGTATTATTAACTTACAGAAACATTGTTTGCAATACTCCACCTTCCACCTTCCCCTCTCTCTGTCACTGTCTCTCTCTTTCTCTCTCTCTAACACACACACACACACACCGGCGCCCAGTCCCTGTCTGCGCCGACTCTGACAGAACAACAGAATGTTTCCATCGTGTGCTTTCCTGAATAACGGATTCAGATTCGGGTACATCCCTACCTTATATATGATTTTAACACCTCCCAACCAATCAGAAGCAAGTATTTTTCATGGGAATGGTATTAGAGATGATTAATAAAGGCTGAATATTGCACCTTTACTGACTCATCAAATACTGCATGGCTCATCCTCCCACAGACTCTCCTGTACTGCCTCCTCCTTCCTTTCCTCCCTCACAGCTAACCACAGCTCGGGTGAGTGTTGTGATGTTGGAGGTGTGCCACAATCTGATATCCATGGCGTACTAATGACTTTTGAGCGTTTGGCTGATGTAATCCAATTGTCACTTTCTGCTCAGCCATTGGCCTCCACCACTCAGAGAGCAGCGAAACAGCTGCACTGTCACTGTGTTGTCAAAGCGTACTGTGATGCAGACAGACAGGTGCTCCTCTCACCACACAAGTGTTGAGACAGAGGTAGTGTTTGTACTACTTTTACTTTTCACAACAGAGGTATGATGTCAAATAAATGAACAGTGGACACTATCAGCTATAATAGAGTAAAAGAAAGACTTGCACTGAGGCCTCCATTAAAGATCCAACCTTTTTCTGCTTCCTTGGCGTGTCCATCTCCCCCTTTATATTCACTTTATTATCCTTCTTCCATTACTCATTGCTGTGTGTGTAAATGTTCATTTACAATGAATCATTGCTATGCTAATGATGAGACTATGGGTGTATATTAAAAGTGACTCAATGTATAATAATCATTAAAGATTAAAACTCAAATGAAGTTTGACTTCGATCAGCCAGATGCATCAAGTCCTTATTTCTTTTTCAAAATGAGTTGATTTTAAGTTCAGTCCACTGAACTTTGTGTTGAGTCTGATGTGTGCTTACATGCTTTGTTTTCTTAATCCATCATCAGGTGTACATTGAAAACCTAAAAAAAACAAGAAAAACAAAAACAAAAGACAAATACAGAAAATCTAATAAAAATGAGACAAGTAACACACAACACATGCATGGAAGAAGTCAAAAATCATGACACACTTTTTATCCTTTCACATGATAGAAAAGTATTAGTAGTATGTGTCTTGGGGATGTGTATGTGTCCATGTGTGATTAAGCCGGCACCCCGAGGAACCAGGCCAACCCAGTGAGACACACAAAACATGCAGAACTGGGGGCCTGAACCCACACACACACACTTAACACTTTTATTAAAGTACTTTAATGTAATCCTGAGATTCTAATTGTGCTTAAAATGGCATTACATCATTTTAAAATTAAACAGAGCAGCTAAAAGACCGGTCCAAGTCCAATGACTAACGTGCTGTCACGCTCATGTGCAACACATTCAGCAGAAACGCTGCATTCCATTCAACACAACATCCCATTCCTTCTTCTCACAATCTACATTATATCAATCCAACATTTCACAGTGTTTTAGCCCTGGTTTGATCCAGCAACTTCTGAGAAAAAAATGTATTTTCATCTTGGCAACACACTCATTTAATTTGACTTCCCATTATTTAGCACTGAGCAGGTAGCTTCCAATCAGCTTGTCTGAGCTACTCAGCTGAGAGCTGCTGCCCATAGATACACCAGACTGACAGTCGAACCAAAACATAAATGGAAAATCACTGACAGCTGAACAGAGCTTGGCGTTGATTCTTAGTAGGATTGGCAGTACCTGCAAACCTCTCATATTACAGGGAATTCAAAATTAGATACCCAATAGTATTTAAAATGCACTCAGTTGCCAGTATTGAGATTATTGAAATACAATCTGCCAAATAATTCGCAAAATAATGATTAAATAAATACAAATTCAAAACATTTGATTAAAAATATGTGAACATGCTTCAGCCAAAAGTGGCCTAGAGAGTTCAAAACAAACTGTTGGGTTTGGTGGCAAAAGGAGAAGTATAGTACTGTATGCCAGAGTCCCAGACACAGTATTCCTCTGCTTTTCTCAGGGAAAACACCAATAAGAAGAAGTCTTAAGCAGAAGGTGTGACTCCAGCCTGTCAGTCATTCCTGGCCACTTACCAAGTCAGCTACCACTATCAGACAGGTGGTTGTTTAGTGAGCTCTGCTGGCTGGTAATGTGAGGGTGAGTATAATTACAGCTGACTTTTTTCCAAAGCATACAAAGCATCTTTGTGTTGCCCTGCTAGCAGATGATAATAGCGGACCGTCTGTGTGTCACACATTTTTTTATGTACCTCAACTGCAGAGACAACAAGGCCTTAATTTCAGACAGGCTTAAAAGAGACAGACCCTTAATTCTAATTTCCACTGTTTTAAGTATATTTCATATTTTAGTCTGAATCCTCCCTGTTTTCTGATCTGCTTCTGTTTTACTTTGAAACTCATCACTTCCTCCATGGTTACCTGTTGTCTTAATAAATTCACAGCACTAAATATCAGAAACTGGAATGTCCTTTGTTTCACCGAAACTTGGCTAAGTCCAGGAATACCGGACAGCGTCATTCAACCAGGGAGGACATTGTGTTCCTGGCCACGGACATCAACCTGCCGGACATGGTGGACTGGGTGATGATGCGGTCCTGCTTCGGCTTCCTCTTCATGCTGGAGCTGGAGAAGCAGGAGAAGTGCAGCGGCCACCTGCAGTTCTTCGCCATTGTGCAGCTTGTCGGGACTCACGGGCAGGCCGAGAACTTTGCCTACCGGCTAGAGCTCAACGGGCACCAATGCCACTTGACCTGAGAGGCCATGCCACGCTCCATCCACGAGGGCATCGCCACAGCCATCATGATGTCGAGAAGAAGATACCGGATACACCAGGCCAGCACTGAGAGGCTCAGGAAGAGCTTCTACAGTCAGACCACTAGGATCCTGATTGAGGACACTGCCTAAGAATTGCCCTAAGACTATTTTTACTTACTGTTATTACTTACTGTATTATTCAAAGATTCAAACATTGTTATTTATTACTTATTTCTATTCTTTATTCTTATCTTATTTTACACTTATTTTTTATTGCACAATTAAAGAAGCTAACAGACACATGATTATACCCTGTATGATTACATTTGACAAATTAACTTGAACTTGATTTGAATAGGTGCAGGCGCACCTGGCTTTTAAATAGGAGATGACACTCCATGATTAATTAAGAGACTAAATATAACCCCTTTACACCTTGCGCCTTATTTGAATGAATTTGTCCAATCATCATAAAACTAGAGATATTTATGCTAAACTAAATTTGTAAAATTATCTTAAAATTGGCCAATAGGGGTGTCACAAATCTTTTATGTAGATGTAGGCTTTTTAAACAAATTGAACTGTTCCTTTAGGGAAACGACCTTAAATCACTTTTAATATTTGATGTTCTGTCTCTTCTGTTGATCTAATTTTTTACTTTCCAATGATTACTGTGTCTATAACATTTCCCCATTCAATAAGGTTTAATGAATGGCATGATGTTCGGTGAATGAAGGAGGTATAGCCATCGGTCAGAAAAACATCACTTTCTCTGTCAGAACCTGTTTTAAGTACAAAGAAGAAGCATTCAGTCTTTTCTAACCCAAAGTAAATCTGCAAATATTAGAAAAGAGGAGAGAGTGGACAGAGATGAATAATAACATTGGGTATTTGGTTCAAGAATATTTGAAGAAGAGCAAGTATAACTAGATTATCCCAGAGAGGCTAAAGATTCTTTAAAACACAGTTTCAGATTTATTCTATTTGTGAAAATGTAGAAAAAGGGAGATTTCACTGCTTTTTTCACATCTAGACCACATTGGACCAGGTCAAGATCAAAAGCTTTCAATTTCTGACAGTCTGTGTTGGCTTGAACCCTAGAATTGCCGTTAGCAGCTATATATTTTTTAATGCTGTTGTGTTACTGTTAAGTCAACACTTCTTGCACGGATGTTTCAAAATAAAGTCTTTAATTTGACAATGTCTGCACCTTGCCGTTCTCGGAGCTAGACGAATGTGAGCTTCATTGGATGTCACACAGCTCTGCTCTAACACACCAAGTTTTATTCAACGATTTTTGGCTATTTTGCTGAATAAAACAAAATTGATAAAGCAAGTTACAGTACAAATAAGTTTATTCATTTAATTCGACTTCAAAAGTTAGCTGATTCCTTGGTTACGTTTCTGAGGCGTCACACCTGTATTGGCAAACGTGTCACAACCACGGACAGCATCGGGAAGGGAGAGAGACAGAAAAACAGAAAGCTGGTTTGGGCAAGAGAAAGGGAACTTGCACATATGAACAGAAGGAAATAAGTGTGAAACTGAAAACAGGTTTGGATTTATAAGATTTAACTAATCACTTAATGAGAAATTTGGGCATATTGACTGCTAATTTCTCATAGCGTGCAATAATCGATATCAGTGACTGACAGGGTCTCTGGAAACCCAAATCCACCATAGCCTTCTAACTATGTAATTTAGGGTCTTATGTACATAATAGTAAGCGTCTAATAGTATTAGAAATTAGTTTCAATTCAAATTCAAATAAAGTTTTTGTAAACTTCCTGATTTTGGGTTTGAATTGGGCGTGGTTATGCTCGGATATTTATGATAAAAATTACGCAATTAATTTCGCAAACTAATCATAAAAAAAATCCATGTCAGTTGTCCCACCCAAACAGGTGCGACCAAACCGCTCTGCTCCCACTCGATCTGCCTCTTTGAGTCTGAGCCAACTTGTCTCCGAGTCCGCCTCCCCTCGTCCTGCCGGAGTCTTGTGCTCTGTCGGCTCGGAACACGGTCCGCCCGTCGAGAGCAATAGCTTGATCCAGGACGTTGAGATGGAGGCAGATCTCTGTAAAGATGTGGGCACAAACAGTCTCTGATTTCCCGTTGTTTGGCCAGCCCGAGTCCCATTTCGTCCACTCCACCTTCCTGTGACCGGACATTAGCCAGGAGCAGCCTTAGGTCCAAGCTGTTAGCTTCACTCTTATCCCGGCCCTCTGCCCTCTCCTCCTGGGGCAGTCGCACCATCCATGACCAGCATTTGGTCCAAGTGGTTGGTAGATGCCGTGGGCAGTGATTGTCTCAAGGTCCGCTGCTCTTAATCCAAACCCCACGCTTCATTTTCCACTGCCTATGACTGTATTCTGCCACAGGTAATACGTGTTTCAGCAATAAATCTGAAAAAAATAACAGATTAAAATAAACATGCATGAAACATAAGGAATGGGAGAATATTTGTAGAGCACCATCTAGACTAGAGGAACTGTTGATGTCATTTACAGAAGAAGAGACAAAAAAGGGGATATATCAAAAATGTATAAAGCACTACAACATGAGTCTAATGATAACAATATGGATGTCAAAGAAAAATGGGAGATGGAAACAAATATTATAATAACAGATGAAGAATGGGAAGAAACATTCAAAGCAGGACATAAATTAACCAGCAGCCCAACGTGGAGGGAATTTGATTGGAAGGTGAAAATGCGCCACTTTAACACTCCATCTATCACCTCAAAATACAGCAGTACATCTGAACTATGTTGGAGGGGTTGTGGGTTGGTGGGGGACTTCACACATATATTTTGGGATTTCCCAAAGCTCCTGGATTTCTGGAAGAATTTTCAAAAGGAGATTAAACAGGTTTTGGGTATCTACTTTAGATCCGGCACTTTGCATACTGGGTATACTTCCTGATGATATCAAGGACAAAGGTCTGATTTCTTTATTAAGAATTTTGCTTTTAGTAGCAAAAAAAAAAAAACAGCTTCCTGGTTGAAGCTGCAACCCCAGAGCATAATGCAGTGGAGAGACAGGGTAAAAAATGTCTTTATCATGGAGAAAATCACAGCGAGATTATAGCTCAAAACAGACAGGTTTGCTGTCAGATGGTCACCATTAATACAGGCAATGCCAAAACTTAAGTCACCTCTTCTTTCCTACTCTTACTTTCATTTATTTCATTGTACTTATTTTTAATTTTATTTGTACTTTTATTACTGGCTCACTTGTTGTTTCTTATTTCTTAGGTACAAGCCACGAAACAGGTTTGGCTAATACTACAGCTACTGTATTGTTAACTCATTGGTGGTACGAATGGTATGGTATTTGATATGTGCTGCTCATGTTTATGTAATATGATTATTTATTATTATTATTATCACCAAAGAAGAGCTATTATTTTATAACAATGTTCAGAATGGACATGAAAAGAATATAACTAAAAACAAATGTAACTGTATACGCATCTCCTCCAAGTTGTATGCTCTCTGTATTATGTGTAGTTTGAAGGAGCTACGTCCACAGCATCTGGATGGAGATGTCAATCAAAATGTGATCTGCCACGCCTACACAGTTTTGAAAAATGGTCTAAACAGCGAAATTAGCTTTCTAATAGTTCTGAACATTTATTTTCACTCAGATATTTGTGGATGCTTTGATATCATATATGCATTTTCACTATTTCAAGCTAAGTTTCCAGAGGCTTTAACAGAAGTATGTGGGCGGGAGGGGCAGTCTATTGGACAAAATATCTGAGTGAAACTCACCACCACTTCCTGATCTCAGAAATAATGGAACAACACCAAATTTATGTGGTCTTGAGTTTTCCGGTTTTGCTTTGGTGTTTCCATCAATCAAATGCTTTACAAGAAGGGGAACAATATGAGCAGCTGACAAGACAGCGAGTGAGAAGGTGGGCCCTGATGAGAGAGAGGGATCATGATGTGTTGTCCTTGTTAGACAGAAGACGGGTGAGCTATGGTCATAATAAGTTATGGATTTGAAAGTAATCATCCGAAATGCACTGTTTTTTTTTGGTTCACTTCCTGTATTTGGTTCGGATCACATTCTCACCTGTAGCGAACCGAACTTTGGTGCACTTGGAAGCGAACCGAGACCCACGTTTTCAGGCGGACCAGAGTTCAGTTGTTTGGTCCGCACCAGAGTTCGAATGAGCTTTCACACCACCCCAAACGAACCGGACTATCCGACGAAATGCTCCAGGGTTTGGTTAAAACGGACCAAACAGCTCAGGTGTGAAAGCACCCTTACTGTCTTGTTTTGATTGTCTTCTAGGCAGACACTGCATTCATTGCAGTACAGTTTGAACATCTAATCAAAATCAACATATGTGTTTTTGTTGTTTGTCAAACTTCAACTGCATCATGAGTGCACGTTTTAAATTTAGGCAGCTGGCAATACCAGATGTTTATTGTCTTGCCGTCATATATGCCTCTCACTTTGTGTGAGCGTCCACTTACCAATGCAAGTGATGCCATATGTCCAGTAGCTGTGGCATTTTACCAGCCTGTTCAGTATGCAAGGCAGCTCTCCCAGAGCAACACAGCCCGGTGGATCCTATAATTCACCTGGCTGTGCTTTTAGAGACCTGGGAAAATACATCCATTTACAGACTAAAAGGCAATGGCTGCATTTCCATTTAGATTTATGGCTCATTCTCATTGATCAACATAGTTTACAGCTGCACTCTGGAAAATAGAGGCATGGAGATAGCAAAACACATAAGAGGAGAGTTGGTCAAAGTAAACTATGAGAAAGCCAGAGCGAAACTGAGACACTGTGAGAATGCTGAAAAAAGTGAGAATTAGAGGAATCAAGAAAGAATTAATTGTGGCTGGTGAAGAAAAGTGAGAGCTGTTTTGTGAGAAATGGTAAGGCTTGGTGTGGTTTTACAGATGCTTTGCAGTGTTCTTGACATAATGGTGCTGTAAATCTGTCGGTATATTCCATAGCACTCTTATCTCCGCCAATTGATCGGAGCCACTATGGTCGCATGACAGAGGCGTAATGATGTATGGTGTCATCATAGTGACTGATGTGTTGTCCTTCACAACAAACAATCAACACTAGAAGCCAATATGGGTCGTTCCATGCGTGGGGATGTAAATCCAAAATGGCACTTAATGCTCAACAAGCGCAGTAAAAGTTCCCTTCAGCAAGGCTTTCGCAAACTACTTACAGCTCAGAGGTGGACAGAATAAGACCACACAGCTCTCACATATGACTGAGTGGTACTGCAGCTGAAGAGATGGACCAGCAGCATCCTTTAGTATTGTGATTAGTGCCAATTCAAATCCAAAGACCTCCTGGGTATCTGGATCTGCAAATATAGGATATGGACCTGAATGTCTTTGAACATCATTGTGCTGCTTTCTGGTGTGACCGGGTACATTTGAGTGTGAAATATGTGATGCCAGAAGCTTGGTAAAGCTATGACAACATGTGGTGGGCAGCCGCAGTTGGATTGCCAGTCACAGTAGCTCACCAACTAGATGCACAAGTAGATGGTTCACATCATCAGTTGTGAAGCCCTGAATCAAACCTAAATGTTGTCAGTCAAAACATGGTAATGTTTTTTCCTGCTTTGTCCTCAGAACAACACAGGCTAACAGCAAGCTACAAAGTATTACAAACCTAGTCCTGTCTCAAAATACCATTACTGTCAACATAACTATAATGGAAATAAAGGGTAATGGAAGTTTTTTTAGTAAGGAGGGCAGAGCAGGGCAACATGGTGCAGCATGACAAACACTCCATTTCCTCGCCATCATTTCTGCACACTTTGTTGCTCTCCTGTGCGCTCCATCCCAAATGCGAGAGATGTCAGTGGAACTATTCCTGAACTAGACCAGACTTTACAACCATTTCTTCTACTGCCATCTCATGTAATTGTGACTTTGCTTCTTTACTGACAGTGGTGCCAGCCCATTTGATGGATACTTGAAGCATCATCCCAAACAGGGAAAATTCTTCCTCAGGTAAAACTAAAAGTTACCAAGTTACTACCAGCTCAGTGGTCCAAAGGCCCCAAAGGCGCTGGGTTCAGTGTGTAACAGTTTAACTGTAACAGATTTAATATAAACTGAAACAGAAAGGGCCTTAAGGTGACCCCTGAATTTTAACATAATCTGGAGGCCCTGTCTTGTAATGGGGCCCACCTTTAATAGATCAGCAGTCAATTTATAACCACACTAACACAAGGGGAACACAAGGGACTGAGTCAGGGCCCACTGGTGATTTTTGCCCCAGGGCCCCCTAGGAAGTTAATCCAGCCATGACTACAAGTTATCAAGCTAGCTAGCTTGGTCACTAACTCAAAAATAGAATTATATAATCGAGTAGCGAATACAATTGACTAGAGCTTATTTGTACCATCCACTCATGTCTCACCACTGACTGCAAACCATGTCACTACTTGTTTGTGGAACGGTTTATACTCTACCAAAGCAGGTTTCTACAAAATTGGATGGTATGACACAGTTGATAGCTTCCTCCATTTTAGACCCACTAATTCTCTGTTCTCTTTCAAAAGCAAATCTACCGATTGCATTGATTCCATTGAATTGTTTTCTGCACAAAATTTCACTCTTATAAATTATGGAACGACTTATGAACGACTGCAAAAGGAAACCAACAAGGGTCCAGGAAAACCAATCTGTATTTCTGCCTGCATTTTCATTGCAGTCTGATGTGTGATCCCTGTTCTGTCTCCTCAGAAGTGTATTCATTTTAAGATTTTTTTCCCTTCAAGCTCTGCAACAAAAAAATTATCTGAGTGTACCAAATGCACCTAGCTGGCGGTCAGTCTTATAATCCTTTCCTTGGTCTCATAAGCCAAGATACCTGAACTCCTCTACTTGGAGCAGCTGTTCCCACCTCACCCGGATTGAGCAATCTAGCCATCATTAAATCATCTACAAACAGCACAGATGTAACCTCAATAGCACCTGACAGGCTGCATCCTTGTCAGAGTCTAATGAAACACCTGTGCATGTTGATGTACATCTCGACAAAACAGGTTGTAGCAAATACAAAAAACTGTCACAGAATCATGACCTACACCAGCAGGCCTTGGTAACATCCTCTTACCACCTCTGTAAGAAAAAGAGATAATGTTAGTGATCTTACTCAATGACAGTTTTTGGACAGCTAAACTTGGCACTACTATCTGCAAGAGTATTTTCCTCTTAGATAGTTTTCCTTTAAGGAACACTGTAACTAACCCAGTGATTGGCTCTAGTTCCACAGTGATTTATTGGGTTGCAGACTCTGAAGGCTCAGTTCTAAGGTGCACTGGACCCTCAGTTAAATTAATGCATCCTTGCTTTTTCCTTTTCAAGAGTATCCACTGACAACAAAACTTTTTCATCAGTGATTCTGTGATACATTGGTCTGCTTTTACTCATTTGTGAGTTTAAAAGTTAAAAGTTCTTAAAAGTAACCTTACCCTGTCTTTCCTGTTTTTATGCACAACAAAGCATTGTGAAGTTCAGTTATGGGGATATTTTTGCTAAATACAGATCTACTTCTCTGTCAGGTTAAGTTGGCAATAAATTGGCTGAAATCGTCAAAATGTAAATTGGACCTGATACAAGTGATAGAATTACAAAGGCTAAAGACCCACTAGTGGTAACTGCACGCATGTTCATGCCAGACCATTTGGTACTGTGTTTGGTTCAGTATGTGACTTTCATTCATTTGGTTCAAGTTCTTTTCAAGTTCTTTTATTGTCATATGCTCAACAATTACAGTGAAGCAGTCATCGGCAGTGAAATTCTTAATTCTCAGGCTCCCTCCAACAATGTTCAAACAATATGTATAAAAGAAAATCACGCAAGTAAAAAAGAGAATCTTAAGACATCTTAGACATCTTAAGACAGTGCAGAAGTTAAAATATAAGAATAGAATATAATATGCATGAAATAAAATATAATACAATAAAATTAAATATAATACTGTGGTAGGAAGGTGTATAGTAATGATAAAATGAATAAAGTGTTAAGTGCAAAACAGGTAAGAACAGGATTTTAGACAGGCATTGCACTAATAAATATATATACTGTGGTGGTTAAACAGCTTGTATATACTATATATAATATATACGCATACTAATGTATGCAGGTAAAATAAAAACAAAGTTGAGGAGAAGCTCGAGACACAGCAGCCATATCTGTAGCCATTTTCTCTGCAAATAACTACTGTTGAATTATCCTAATACACTTTAATTGGATTTAATTTATGACTTAACCAACAGAACTTAAACTCTAAAGTGCAGGTTCCACCTGGAATGCTTTGGCAGTGGAACAGTTGTTGTCTGTTAGATAAGCCATACTAGTCAAGTTAGCCCATGAATCTACAGCTCATACAGAGAAGCAGAGATGAAAATTTGTCATTTGGATCTACCATTTGGGAGCTTTGTGGTTTCCCAGTAAGTTACAGTGATACTGGATAGAGTGATGGATCACACAAAAACTGTGTGTATGCGCAAATACAAACAATCAAACATGCCACACCATTTGTGGTGGCATCACATGAATGCATCGATTACAGGGCTTGAGATCCGCAATCATGTTCATTCACGTTGGCATCAGTCAGTACATGGTTTAATTATCTACTAACCTAAATACTTGATTCACGGGCTGCAGTCACCCAGGAATTATCTATTGCCATGTATAAATAAGCAAAAGCTGCAGTTATCCAGGAATTATCAACTTCCCTGGCAGCTGCTCTCAGCACCAAAGGATGGATCTCCAACGCTCCAGATAGCTACATAACTGTAAAAATATTGTGAGTTATGACTCAGTAAACAGTTGAGCTGAATGTGAAAAGCTTTAACTGCACTGATAGCTCTAATTATCCGTTTAAATTAATTATAATTAGATTGCAATAATCTTAAAGGATTTTAAAAACTGCCTAAAAACCCTAAACCTAACTGCTATATTTGAGAATATGCAGATTATATTGTTTTTTCAATAACACTGAATCATTACTAACATTGACCACATTCTTACTGACCACATGCCAATGTTTGAGCGTCAAAGTTTTTACAATAAAAATTACATTTTGTTAAATATTTGTCAAAATACTTATTCAGCGTTTCTTTTGTTTCCCTTGTTGTATGGCAAACATACAGAATCTTGACCCCAAACTGGACCATGGAAATGTGCTCAAAACTGGATTTATTTATTTTTTTCTGAGGCATAACAAAAGTCTACTGAACAATTTCTAGCAACCTGGCCAGAAGCTCTGAAGATATTTTGGTCTAAACCAAAGATTGACTGCCCAGATTCACCATCCACTTGCACAGAACATGTGTCAGTGCACCGAAACTTTTGATTGGGTAAATCAATTCTGGAGAGTATTTTTTTGTATTGTACTTTTGTATTTGTATTTTGTCTAACAAAGGCTATTAACCTGAGAGGAGAATTTGAAGAAATTAAAGCAGCAATGAGTCAGAGCTGTCACAAAAAGCCCAGTGCATGTGATATCTGGGTTTAGGGTGTCTGGAGTTGCCAGATATCCACTGTCCTCACCTCTGTCTTCTATTATTTTCCCTTCCATGAATAATCTATATAAACTCTTGAGTTGACGCCTGCAGGCATGAAGTCTTGTCATGTCCTGGGAGGGAAAGACAGCTTTGGCAGAAGACCTTAATGTAGCCACTGCGTTGGCTTTTCTGCTCTGCTGGAAGACAACAGGCAAACAATAGCTCCACAAAGTTTGTACCCTTGACCCTGTTACGAATGGCTGCAGGGGATTAAAGGGTGTCTCATGTGTGTGTGTATGCAAGTATGTGTCTTACTGTGTTAGATTTGACAGATGTGGGTCTTTGAAAGCTGTTAAAGATATTTTTGGACTCATGCTGCCACAGCAAAATCTTTAACCATACAAAAACATAGACAGGAAATGTCAGATTTTACATCATTATCAGAATCCATTCAAATTGGTATTTTTCTGGAAAACTATTATGCACAAACATTGGACCATCACTCAGGGAGGAATTCTTTGCCAAAGAAACTTAACAGACCAGAAAAGTTAATTTTGATTGTGAGAAAGGCATCAGTGGAATGTAGTAGAAGCAGATGAGTCAGTTTGCATCAGGAGGTGGACATGCACAGGAAATACTATTAAACCCAAAATAAATGCTGGAGTGCAATAAATATCACAAACTGTTCATATCTAGAGGATCACTATTCTTTGTTGGTGTGTCCATCATTTTACCAATTCAAGTCATGTGGACAAACAAGAAAGGTTAGGATGGAAGGGTATTTCTAGCAAAGATTATTGGATAGAAAGGGCTGATTGGTTAAAATAATTTTAAAGCCAGATTGACTTTAATAATTTTAATAAAAGAATGTGTCTTTTTTACTATTATGCAGTCATTAGGAGGAGGGGTATCTTAATAGCACTAAGCGTCCACAGCCACAGCAGCTGCTCTGTGAGGCTGTACATGCTAACATGCATAATGTTTATCATGTTCACCATCTTAGTTTAGTGTGTTAGCATGCTCACATTTGCTACTGTAATTAGCACTAAACACAAAGTACAGTTGAGGCTGATGGGAATGTCACTAGTTTTGCAGGCATTTGTTCATGAAGTATTAGACCAATTGAATTTTGACCTGATGGTGGCACGAGATGAAGAGTTGAAAGATCATCAGTTATTCATATATCAACAGGATTTAGCGGGCCTTCAGACCAAAAACAACGGAGGGGGCTGCATTGGTGGGGGCGTGTTGTTTAAGGCACCGGTGAGACAATGAAGTATGATCCAGGAAGTCTAGCTGGAGTAGCAGATTAATTTGTTTAAAGAATTATCAAAGGCCAAAACACTGCAAAACAGTTTGTAATACTGTGACACAAGATTTTAGAACTCTGAAAAGTTATCACAGCACAGCACTCTTGAGGTAAACAGTAGAAATACAAAGTAATCTACGTGGCATGTGTGCTTTCATGTATGTGATTGGCAAATGCAGCGCCTTGCCGGATGACGTTGCAACAAAAGTTGAGCCTGGGCAACCCTGCATTTTTGGCTGGAGACTGGCTCCATTCAAAAGAATGAGGGCTGTGTTTCATCACGCAGGGCTAATGATGGTCTGAATGCAGCCTTATCTTGGGGGAACTGTCAATGTAAACTTTTGGAGAGGTTTTTTTTTCACAGCACAACATTTCACTGAATAAGTGAAACTTTGGCTTGTTGGTGGTGCTAGACGAAAGTTCAGGGTATCAAAAGCTACTTGCCATTAGTTATTCTCTGAACATCTGTACAAAATGTCATGGCAATCCATGCAATAGTTAATATTTTAGTCTGGACCAAAGTGGTGGACCAACTGACATTACCATCCCTAGAGTCATACTAACAATAAAAAGCAATGATCATATATTCATATTTGACCACACTTCAAAACTTAAAAGTTATTAAAGTCATATCTAGCTGCAATATCACAGAAACTCATAAAAAGTCTTCCAAGGTAACAATTCCCTCCCTTCAGCCACATTTCCACTTCCCCAAGCCCCTGCATTTCTTTGAAACTTTGCAGTCATTGCCATTCTCTATCAGTCCACCTGATGCCCTCAGACTTATTCACCTGTCCCAGTCACCTGACTCCCACACCCACCTGCTCACCCGTGTCCCATTTTCCAGTTAACCTGTTAGTATTTATACCAACCCATCTCCACCTACTCCTGGCCAGATTGTTAATGTTGCTCATAACCTTTTCATCCAGCCACCTGTACCTCTTTTCTTGTTACCTGTTCCTGTGTTTTGACCTGTTACGTGTTCCTGACCTGCTCACCAGTCATGCCCTCTTGAATTTGTTTGACCGTCAGCAACGGGCCAAATATAGGTTCAAGGGGTTAATCAAAGATCAATATCTGCCTCATCAGTCTAACCCATTTAATGTATACCCTGTGTTAGGCTGCACACTGCTTTCTTTACCCAAGCAAATCATCTCGATCTGATTATCTCCCTGTGTTCCTTATTATGGTCCACACAGCAGACATTGTTAGTGAACACACTCTGGAGGCTGTTTCTCTAATTACAACACTCAACCCAACCAGCCCTCAACAATTACTGCACAAGCACAAATACACACACACCAGCACCGCCAACTGTCACCCCACTCTCCACCGTCCTCCAACCATCTTTCAGCTAACACAGCCACTTGTAAGCAGCTTTCAGCCAATTCCCCACATGGTGCTTTTCAGAATCCCGTGTGGGAAATCACAAATCATGCTTTCACACACAAAAACCACTGATAAAATCCTCATCCTCCCACACTTGGACATAATGCAATGTTGACACCCACCACAAACAACATACACAAGTCTAATGATATTTCCAACAGTGCCGTGTCCAGACTTTTTCGACTGCGGTGGCCCAAGTGGGCACTGACTTATGCAGGGGTGGTATGAAGTAAGTGTGCAGGCACACACACACATCAGAGTAGCATTAATTTACCATTAATAGACCTACCAATCACTCCACAACAGAGTGAGATGTGATGGTCTCACATGGGGGCTCATCCAGGATTTGTCTGGTAGGTTTTCTAATGCTGAGTTGGAAGCTTGTTTGTATTCTGCTGTTAGGTTGGAACTAGTACTCTTTGTGGCAAATTCACAAAGAATTGCATTGCGGCCGCAGGTAGCGCAATAAATTGCTCCTCACTTGCGCCCGCTATCTGCCCTGTCTCAACGTCCGATTCACAAAAGATATTGTGCTAATCATATGACAGTGCAAACACACCCATCAAGTTTGGAGCTGAGTGCAATTTACCCTGGTTTTGCGTCTGGTTGCAATTATTGACTACCGTATACTCACCTATGGCTACTTGTGAGTCAGTCTGCCATTGTCGGACAGGTTGAGGCTATGGTTCAATGCCAATTTTGACCACTGTATCGCTATTCACCATATCTTTTAGTTGTTTAATAGGAATTATGTAACTGTTTTTGTCAACGTTTGAATAATTTATTGTACAAAAAAGGGGTTATAAAGTTTCAACAAGCTGCTTTTGGAGTGCATTTTGAAAACCAACACAGACTGCTTCCTGTTCAAGGCATCGCTTCCTTTGGATGCCGTGACAGTAATAGGCCTAATAATTTTAATAATAATGTAAAATTTTATTTACAGGCATACCTGGCATGACGATGACTTCGCCTGGCTATAATCACTGCTGCATGATCACCGGAAAGTCCGGTCGTGACACCCCTTATAAATACACTTACCCCTTCTACTTTCTGAAGACGCAAATATTTTCACTGTAACTGCGTGTGGCTATCAGCACTGGTGTTTGTGAACTTGACTCTTTTTGCAATGAGGTTCACTTCCATAGAAAGGGGCAATTTTGCACCAAATGTTTGCATATTAACTAATTTAAATACTTGCAAATAGCACCGGAGCACCGAGATGCTATTTGCTCAGAAGCGCAGTTAGCGGTTCATTTCAGCCTTTGTGGATGCTTTGAGAATGACACAGTATCTTTTTGTCTTATTTGCACAGGTTTAGCGGCTGTAAAAGACACACAAACGTTTTATGAATTCGCCCTTTTGTGTCACCTCTATTGTACACTAAGGTTTGGGGCTTGCCTTTAGAGGAGGATAGAGAGTGATTTAGTCTCGGGTCTAGCTATGTATGACTTGAGTTGGTAGTCTGTGTATTAAAGCTGCTAAGTACTAGATTTGGGAAGCCTCATAGTCTAGAGTTTTGGCTATTGGTTGTGATTGAGATCAGTTTGCCCGTGCATACATAGGTTTGGTTGAGGTTCCTACATAGTTTATTGCATTGTTTTGATCAGTTGTGCATATGCTTAGGGCTAGAGCTTTAGTGCTGTCTTGTGTGGGGCTAGAGACAGTTTTGGAAATTTCGGGCCAGGGTGGCAGGGTTGATTGGGGTGCACATGGTAGAATTTGAGTTTTCCCTGGTAGGATGAAGGAACGTTTCTCCTTTGGGATTTGTTCGTAAAATCTTGGTAGTGTTACAGTGAAAACAGTTAGAGCAGTTGTCTCGGGGCACATCCCTGGACTTGAGGGGGTCGCTGTTTGTGCAGTTGCCTTTCTCGCTCAGGTGGTTTTTAGTGCATAAATACCCACTATAAGTAACTGCATGAAAACTAGGGTTGAGATTAATAAGTTTCTGGGTAGGTAGTTAGCAGGAGGGCTCTATTTTGTATTGCTTTGGATCAATACTGTCCTGCTATGGCTACTGTTGCTAGCTTTGTACAGTCTCCATCTGAGGAACTGTTGAATAGTTGTACAAAAGAGCAACTTTTGAAGGTCGTTGAGCAATATGATGTTGACGTTGCAGAAAAACGGTTGAAGGAGGAAATTAAGGGGTCATTGAAGGCTGCCTTAAATGGAAAATGGTGTTTTGTTGGGTACATTGCAGAGTCAAAGCGACAGTGCTGGTGAGTCTGTGGTTTCTCCTACAGTAGCTTTAACATTCTAGCAAAAACAGAGCTGTTGTTGTTGCAAATGGAGAGGGATAGAAAAGGAACAGCTAAGGCAATCTTTGGAAAAGGAAAAACTGGAGTTGCAGCAGTACTGTTTAGCCCTACTTGAGGCAGGTATGCTGTAAGGTAATACCGATACTGAGTGTTCAGATGAATCCGTTTCACAAAGTTTGAAAAGGTTTGATGTGGTGCGTCTAGTACCGAAGTTTGATGAGAGAGATCCAGAAACTTTTTTCTCCCTTTTTGAATGTGTTGCCAATGGGAGAGGTTGTTTCAATCGGTATTGATAGGAAAGGCCCAAGAAGCTTATTCAGCGCTTAGTGCAGTTGAAACAGCCAGAAATATTCTACTGTTAAAGATGCTGTTTTGAAAGCATATGAGTTGGTACCAGAGGCTGATCAGCAACATTTCAGGTCCTGGAGGAAGTCTGATAATCAGTCACATGTTGAGTTTGCGAGGGACTTAACTAAACATTTCAGCAGGTAGTGTTCCGCGTTGGAGGTTGCTACTTTTAAAGATCTGTGTGATCTGATGGTGCCAGAGCAGTTTAAAGATTGCATTCCACCTGAGGTTGCCACTCATATTGCTGAACGTGGAGTAGGAACTAACTGTGAAGCTGCTACCCTAGCAGATGAATATGTGCTGGCACATATTCAAAGTTTGGAAAAAACTGTGGGTCAGATAATGCTACTGTTAAAGCTGTTGGTCACTCCACTAAATTTTCTTGGTCTGAGTCCGAAGAGTGGTCCGCATTTGTTTGGTTTTGATCAAGTTTGTTTATAAGGTAAATAGGGTAATGCCCGTTGTTTAAGGTCCAGGGAAGGAACCCTGTCTTATGGGGGGAGTGTAACGGCCTCAGGGTTGGCCCTATCGTGTTCTTCCTTGTTGGCTGTGTTTTTTCTCTGTGTTTCAGTAAGTTGATGGGTGGAGCTGAGACCTTGTCAGAGATGCAACACACCAGAGCATGCTGGGCTCAGGAGGCTAAATCAGACCTGCAAGATCCTCTCAGTCTCTTCCCTTTGGCCTGCTGACTGACATTATCATTTGTTTGTGCTTTGTGCTTCACACTCATGCACACACTCCTCACCACTCACACAGACATTGCATACATACTGATCTACTGACAGACACACTTTATTGTATTGCTTTATTAATTTACTTAATTAAAACATTGAGCACAAAAATAGTAGGGAGCACATGAATGTGGCACAAGCTATTCAAGCTGAAAAGTCCAGTTGCCCACTTGCTAAATGGCAAAACAAGTTGAATGAATAGTGGCAAGCTAAGGTAATGTTTTTTGCCTAGCATTTCATAAAACTAAACACACACGTCCTATGTCTTCCTAGAATTTTGCTTTATTGAATTGCTTGGAATGAATATCGGAGGTACATATCATTCACATAAGGGGGGAACACGGATAATGCTGCGCATTGCGGTAAGGGCAATGTTGCAGTCCGCTGAATTTTGGGGGCTGCTCTGTGATGAATCGAAGAACATCACAAAAACTGAGCAGGAGATTGTTTACATTGTGTCAGTGTCCAACAATGGAGAGTGTACCTCAGACTTCCTTGGAATGATTGAATTGGGTGCTGACCGAAGTGCGCAGGCCATAACGAATGGACTCGTGAAGCTCTTCCATGATGCAGGCTTGGATGACTGGATGACAAAGTTGGCTGCTGTGTGCACAGATGCGGCTGCTGTCAATGTCAGTATGTACAACGGCGTTGTACCAAAACTACGGCAACTGGCTAAGGTAGGGGATTCCCTTGTCCCTTGTTCTGTACACTGCACACCCTCGAAAACTGCGCGAAATCAAGGTTTCTTACTGTGAGACATTTAATCGCTCCATTGTATGGCTACTGCAGTTTTGTTTACAAATACGTGGAGCAAAAAAGGTTGCAATCGATTGGAATCTCCTTTTTGAAACTGGGGAAGTTTCACAATATCAGATGGTCTGCGTGGAGGCATGAAACACTGTTGAAAATATCAAGACTGTTGCCAGCCATTCAAATGCAACTGGCTACGATTGATAACAATGACCTGCAGCACATCTGCACAGAGCGTTTTCAGTGTTTTCTGGCAAACATGCTTGACATTGGCAACATTTTGAAGATCACATCCAATAGGTTTCAAAGGAAAGTAGACCATTGGACAGTTCACACTTTTGTTTGATGGTGAGGGCCACTAAGGTGCTGGGGAGCACCGAGGTGTCTCATCTGCTGCAGTGGACTCGAACAGAAAAGAAGAGGGCTCATCCTTCAATAACAGTGCCTTTGTAACCAATGTAACCAATGGATATTGATGAACCGTTGACCTGAAAGGGTCAAGACAAATTTACCTAGGGGGGTTAAAGTAAAGAGTTTGAAATCAGATATGACTCCCTCAAGTCATGTGATATTTTTTTTATTTTTTGATCCTTAAACTTGGTTTCAGGAAATGCAAGACCTCTACCATTTTGGCAACACAACAATGTGCACCATTCTCCAGAAATATGAGGCCACCTTGCAACTTGACAGAGACTCCACTGTGAGAGAATGGATGTTCTTAGAGCAAGCAGGAAAATGCTTGGCAGCATCCTCTGTATATGACTTGGAGTAACAATCTGGATTGCTTGTATTTACTATTTGGACCAACATCAACGAGGTGATTAAATTGTCACTGCCTTTGAGCAGTGCAGCTTGTGAGAGGGGATTCTCATATCTCAACATAATAAAAACCAAGTACAGATCTCGTCTGTCACATATTCATCTCTCAGCCCTGATACACATTTACTTGTCAAAGATGACCACAGAGACATTTGACCCAAAGCTGTTGACCTGTAGATGGAGACAGCTAATCAGAGGGACTGGGAGATGCAGTCTACCTTGCAGGAAGCTGAAGTGGAGGACAGTGAGGGGACAGCGGGGGAAGATTGCATTTATTAAGACCATGCTATGTATGGGGTGGGTATTAAACACCATCTCCTGGTACTCACCTGAGTACCTGACTAAAAAAGTTATGTGCAGCCCTGAATATAAAGCTTCTATACTTTATTAAAGCGGTACTGCACACTTAAACGTGTTTTTTGAGCTGTAAACTAAATGATATGACTGTACTGTGATGAAACACATCAATTCTGGTGTTAATATTGACATTTCTTAGCAAATACATAAAAATGTGCACTTTATGGGTTGAAAATGGCTCAACACGCTATCCGTGGTTTTAAATCAGCCTTGAACCTTGCAAGGCCAATGCTGAGATAGAGTCGACCGGTTGGGACCTCTCTACATCATGTAATTTATATAAAAAAGAAGTTTAACGCCCTCCAATCAGAGGTGGGCGGCTCCTCGTCCCCCAGTCCCCGCACCTGAGTGGGAGTCTGTGAAGTCCGCTCATTTTCAAATATATGCTAATCGAGACTCATCATCGTAATTAGTTACATAGCTTTACAACTTATTCCAATGTTTGTTAACATTAGCCTTCTAACGAATGTTACTGTTTTGTTACCACTCAGAGATTCATTGATTATAGTGGAAGCGTAGTGCAGCAGCCGCTCCGCGAATGGTCCGCATACAGCTGTGTGTTCAATGTAGTCAGCCTGTCAGAGACTGCATTGCCTCGGCTCCAAGAGCTCCAGCTTCGGGCATTACCGGGGCTGGAGCCAACGGCTCAGATTGATACGGCTCGGGACCACCATGGTCCTTCACCACACTTATGTCTGCTTCAGGGGAATCTGTGTGGCTCTCCATTTTTCTCTGGCCAGGGGGAATCCCCTGAGGGGATGTCACTGAGCTACTCCTTTTCTTTCTTTTTGTTTGTTAAGTGGTGACATTCTGATTAATAGTGGAGAGAAGCAAGATGGACAGAGATGGGAAAGGGGCGGGGCCCAGGTAAAGTTAGAATGGACTGGACCGAAAGTAATTGGCCCAGGCGAGTGGGCTGCCGGCCCACTGCGGTTGGGTATTACATCTGTCAGCCTCTCTCTCCCAGCCAGTTAGCCACACAGCATTTGGTGATTTTTATTTAAGTGGGGGCTGTGCTTATTTAAAAATATGTATATTTTGTGTAAAAACTGAGGAAATTGAATGCATCCCTGTTACATCAGTGTCTGTGGTTATCAGTTTTTTTTAAATGAACAGCAAAGTAGAAATGACTTTAAATACTAAGTGAATGAAAACAGTATTTCTGTTAGAGAAGAGAAAGTTAGAGCAGCAGAGTGGTGAGTATGACATGACTGTTGTACTGACTGATGGAGTTAATGCTGTGGAAATGTACATACTTAATTATTACGACAAAAGGTTAAACATACAGGAGCTATTGAGTTTACATTAATAGCAAATTAAAACAGGAGCAGATCAGAAAACAGGGAGGCTTCTTACTTATTTGTGGGAAGATATAGTTATAAAACACCATCAATTAGAAATAAAGGCCTTTCTGTAATTTAAGTGTTTTAAATAAAGGCCTGATTGTCACTGCAGTTGAGGTAAATAAAGGCAGCTAAGGCCAAGCCACTATTTGAAAAAAGTAAAAATCATTACAACTTGGAGTAGTGGAGTTTATCATAGGACCTGTATTTATAAAGTACATTTAGAAAATGACATGTATCTTAGTATAAAATCGATGTAAGGTTGTCGAACTATTCCAACAATATTCATCCACTGTACTGTTATTTTTAGCTGTGTCTCAATCACTCACTACTTGGGCTTATTATGGAATCTCAGTACTTTTTGACTACTGACCAACTTGTGCCTGCAGCACCATGAAACCTTTAATGGAGGAGGTCAGAGTGGATGGTTGGTGTCAAAGTCTGACTTTTTGTATGCCCAGAGACCATGGCATCCCATCTCCTACACTGGTGTATTTTAACCATAATCATGATTTACCTTCAACAAGTTGTTTTATTTGCCAATTTTCCATACTTACTGGTATGGAAAACTGTTTAGTACTCAAAGCAAGTTACTTCCTATCAGTATACAATAACTTTAGCATACTAGGTCATGGTCATAGTCTTGTTTGCCCATTCATTCTCTAAAAATGTTAACTATTTACTCAGTTTCATCAAAACTCAGCTGTTTGTCTTAAGGCAACATGAAAACCTGATATATCTGAAAAGCCCTTTCTTTATCTGCAGCAAAACCCAGGTATTATATCCACATCAAAACATTCCAAATGATACCTGGCCCTACTCACCGCTTTATCTTCCCATGGACATGGGGAGTTTTCCTTGATGCACATATGAAGATAACAAATCATTTTAACTTCAGCTGCTGTTACATATTTTCATGTTCTGTGTTCATAGAAGTCTTGTAAACTGGCTGTAGCATTGGAAAAGTCAGTAGTAGTACAGCAGTACATAGTAATTTAGAGAATGCAATATATGAAAACAGTGTCAAATATTGAAAACAATGCATTAATTAGGTATTTGTCTGTCTGTTGTGGGGAAGAGATGATGAATAGTGGCACACATTTCACTTTCTTGAGTAATTTCCCAAACAGTCTATGTAAAACTTTTAGTTTTGCCACAGATGCCACGGATGGCCACATAACTTTAACAAAACCATTTACTCTGAGCATAAATCACCTCTCATTTAAGAACCCCCCC